>RJWK010029796.1:0-25078 GCA_004363435.1 Platanista minor
CCCTCTTTTTTTTTTTTTAAAGATTTTTTTTTTTTGGTGTGGACCATTTTAAAAGTCTTTATTGAATTTGGTATAATATTGCTTTTGTTTATGTTTTGGTTTTTTGGCTGCGAGGCATGTGGGATCTTAGCTCCCCTACCAGGGATCGAACCCTCACCCCCTGCAATGGAAGGAGAAGTCTTAACCACTGGACCACCAGAGAAGTCCCACACTCTCTCTCTGTTTATTCTTTCACATTATGCTGTAGAGACAAGCGAAACTCATTCTCCTGCTGATGGACTTTGGGCCGTTTCCATTACCTGTTGATTTAGAACTGTGTTCTGAAGCACCTCGGAGGTATGCAACGTCCACTCGGGATTAGCTGCTAAAGTAGAGGTCGAAACCGCCATGTTACACCTCACTGGGAAAAAGTTGATTAGCTTTCCAGGGGCTGGGATTCCCTTGGCTTTTTTGCCCTTGGTGCAGCATCAGTGTTAAGGGAGAGGCAACCAAGGTTAAGTCAGAAACCAGTAAACCAGAGGCAGTCACAGCTGCCTGATGACTGGCTAATGGGAACCTCAGCTTCTTTTGGAGTTTAGGTAATGCTAAACGCTAAACAAGTAATGCTCTTGTTTTGCACAAGGCGATTGTGAAAGACAGATTTGGGGTTATAAAGTCACTTCTGTAAAAGGCTCAGTAAGAAGGATGGCACGGAGAGCTGAATCCAGGGAGACTCAGGACTTGATACTTCTTTCCAGGATTACTTGCCAGACATTCTCTTTCAGCAGTTCCGATTCCTGGATTCCGAACAAGAGGTCTGTGATCACCAAGTGTCTGGGTCCTCCAGAAGTGGAACATTCCATCATGGTCCGGGGATGAGGGGTGGGGAAACCTTCACACTTAAGGTAGAGAGAAACCTCCAGTGTCCAGAGCACAGACCCAACGCACAGCTAAGAGATGGATCCAGATAGAGTGGGGAAATACCATTATTTCTTTGGAGGCAGAGGACCCTGATCAGAGCTCAGTGACCCAATGGAACAGTCGATGACGGGTGAGCGAAACTCACACGGACATTTAGGTCAGCGCCGGGCTGGGATCTGTTGTCCAGCAGATCCACTGCCTGACATCCTATCCTAAATCTCAATCCATTTGGGTCGCATTCAGACTCTTCACTAAGAGCATGCCCAGCTCCTGTTCTGGGACCCAGGCTAGACTCCGGGATCTCTCTCCACCCCAGCAGTTCTCTTCTCACCCCCATGTCAAGAGACATATGGGGCTGTTACAATTCGGGGAGGTGGTGCTACTGGTGGGTAGAGTCCAGAGATGCTGCTAAACGTTCTGCAATGCACACTACGGCACCCTGCCCCACTCCATACAGCAAAGAGTTATCTAGCCTCGAAAGTCAACAGTGCCAAGGTTGAGAAACCCTGGTTTACAAGATTCTTGCCCCACAAATAACCACCATCTTTGACCACTCAATTTGGGGAAAAAGGCAGGGTTCCAAGTCTGGGGCAATTCTGCAAACCCCGCTTAGGGTAAGACACCCCTCTTTTTAGAGGACTGGCAATAGGTTCCATGTCAATGAGAAGAGAGGAAGCAAAGCTGGAGAAGATAAATAGACCGAGATATTTTACAAAGAAAAAGATTAACCAAAAAGTCCTTTATTTGGCCCTGCTGACCTCTTTGCTCACCTTTCAGTCGGGTGTCCCCTTGCTCACTCTGTTGCAGTCATGCTGGGTGTCTTGCTACTTCCCTGCCTTGGGCCCTACCCCTGCTGTTCTGTCTGCTGGGTGAGCGTTTCTGAGGCATTTCAGTATCTGGTGTGGCTACCGTTCTCAGCACAGTCACCACGTCCTCACCCAGCTGACCACCAGATCTCATGGGCATCTGTCCCCCATCACACCCACCTTTTCCCATCACCCTGTTTATGTCCTTACAAGCCAGGGGTTCTTATCTGGGTGGCTCTTAATTTTGTCCTCAAGGAGACATTTGGCACTGTCCAGAGAGACTTTTGGTTGTCACACATTGGGTGGGTGGGTGGTCCTGGCATCTAGTGGGCAGAGGCGAGGAATGCTGCTGACACCAAGCAATGCTTAGGACAGTCCCTGCTATGCACTGAATTGTGTCCAAATGCACATGTTGAAGCCCTAACCCACCTATGTGACTGTATTTAGAAGAGAAACAGGGCTTCCCTGGTGGCGCCGTAGTTAAGAATCTGCCTGCCAATGCAGGGGACAGGGGTTCCAGCCCTGGTCCGGAAGGACCCCACATGCCACGGAGAGGATAAGCCCATGCGCCACAACTACTGAGCCTGTGCTCTAGAGCCTGCGAGCCACAACTCTTGAAGCCTGGGCGCCTAGAGCCCGTGCTCCGCAACAAGAGAAGCCACCGCGATGAGTACCCCGCGCATCACAACGAAGAGTAGCCCCCTCTTGCTGCAACTAGAGAAAACCCGCACATAGCAACGAAGACCCAACGCAGCCAAAGACAAATAAATAAAATAAATAAAATTTTAAAAAATGTTAAAAAAAAAGAGAAACAGATTTGGGCATCTATCATAGGAAAATTGAAACCATGGCATTAAATGAAGTCAAGCAGGCTTGCGTTCAGAGAAACGTGGGTCCACCATAGAACCTTAAAGGTCTGTCATTGGAGAGCCCGAAAACTCGGTGGTGGAGGGACAGTCAGAAGTGAGTAGGGAGAGGTGTCACAAAAAGCCATCAAAATGACTATTTCAAGGAGGAAGTGGTCATATACAAGTACCAGAAGAACAAAATAAGGGCTGAGGAGTGTCCACTGAGAGTTCCAGGAAACTCATTAGTGTTTGTTACAAAAGCAGCTTCTGAGGAAGTGTGGGGTGAGAAACTAGTTTCAAGTGGTTGAGAAACAAGTGTGAAGGGGCAAAGCAAAGACCGCCCATGTGGGGAATATCTGGGGGCCGCTGGTCGCCCCGTCCATGGACCAGGAAGAGTAGAAGGGGATGGACATTCTCTGAATAATCGTATCCATGTTCTGAAGCTTTAGTTCCTGTTCCTAACTCAGAGTTAGGAAACTTTGGTGCCAGTGGTGGTGGTGGTGTAACAACTGTGGAGCACTGAGAAATCCCTAGGATGGGGCACTTCCCTGGCGGTCCAGTGGTTAAGACTTCGCCTTCCAATGCAGGGGGTGTGGGTTCGATCCCTGGTCTGGGAGCTAAGATCCCACATGCCTCGCAGCCGAAAAACCAAACCATGAAACAGAAGCAGTAGTGTAACAAATTCAATAAAGACTTTAAAAATGGTCCACATCAAAAAAAAAAATCTTAAAAAAATAAACCCGTAGGATGACGTCGTGAACTCATATATTACTAAGAAGGAGCTATTGTTCCCTCCTTTCGGCAAATGTAAGGTGAAAATAGAAAGTACATATCTTGCCTCAGGAACACAGGTGTTAATGGAGGTCGAATTTGGTCCTTTCCCACACCTCCTGATTCTGCCGTGCACCTGTTGTATGAAACGGGATGACGGAAGCAGGCAGGGAAGGCAGACTGGAGATCTAGTCTTTAGTGTTGTAATGGGGGAGTTGGAAAAACTTGGGGGTAAACACAGAAGAAAGAGAGGCAGGGCTGGGGTAGGGAAAGACGATGTCATGTCAGCCTTCAAACCTCACCTTTCCTAATACCCATGAGACCAGGATACTGTAGCATCAACCTGCGGAAACAGATCACCAAACGTGAGGGCACCTTGAGAAAGAGAGATAGGTTAGACCAGTGCTGTGATGGAGTGAGGAGTGTGCCTGCTTAAAAAAAAAAAATCATATATACATATATATAGGTGATTCAGCCATGAGAAAGAAGGAAGGAAATTTTGCCATTTATGACAAAAAGGATGGACCTTGAGGGCATTATGCTAAGTGAAATAAGTCAGAGAAAGACAAATACTGTATGATATCACTTAAATGTGGAACCTAAAAAACCAAACTCGTAGAAACAGCAGAATGGTGGTGCATAAAGGCTGGGAGGGGGGTGGAGGAAATGGGGAGCTGATGTTTAAGGGTACAAACTTGCAACGAGTAGACAAATCCTGGAGACCTAATGCACAGTGTAGTGATTACAGACAACAGTATCGTATGATCATCATCAAACTTGGTAAGAGAGCAGGTCTTAATTATTCCAACCACAAAAAGGAAGTGGCAATTGTGTGATGTGATAGAGGTGTTAGCTAATGCTACAATGGCAATCCTTTTGCAATAGATAAATGTATCAGAGCAACACATTGCATACCTTAAACCGACACAGTGTTCTGTGTCAATTATATCTCAATTAAAAGAAAAACCCTTTTCAGTTTGGGACAGCAGAGGCTCTCTGATGTCTCTTGATGTTGTCCCAAATGTATCCTTTTCTTATCGCACCTATCATGGTTCATCTACAATATCAATGCCAGTGGGTGGGAATGAGGGCAAAAAAAGGTCCCCTTTGTCCACCCAGGTGCCCAGTTTACAAACTTCAGAGTTTTTTTTTTTAATTGGAGTACAGTTGGTGTACAATGTTGTGTTAGTTTCAGGTGTACAGCAAAGTGACTCTGTTATACATGTATCCATCCACTCTTTTTAGATTCTTTTCCCATATAGGTCACTACAGAGTATTGAGTAGATTTCCCAGGGTTATACAGTAGGTGCTTATTAGTTATCTGTTTTATGTACAGTAGTGTGTATGTGTCAATCCCAGTCTCCCAATTCATCCCTCTCCCCCTTACCTTCTGGTAACCATAACAAACTCAGAGCTCTTGTTCCTGCCACCTGCCCGCCCATCATTTCTAAACAATAAAATGAAGTACAGCTTCTGTGCCTGAAATATGTCAAAGGTGTCTACCTTCTCAGAGTGGTTATCAACTTTCACCTAGAATAATGTAGGAGCCTCCTAACTGATCTCACTGGATATGTTCCTTTGAATGGGAACAAACTTAGCAAAAGAAGAATACAAAGGAATTTTCTAACTGGGACAATGAGTATCTACAAAAACTTGTAGCAGTTAGCTTACTCAATGGTAAGATATTAAAAATATTCCCCATAATATTGGTACT
Source organism: Platanista minor (assembly GCA_004363435.1). Lineage (NCBI taxonomy): Eukaryota > Metazoa > Chordata > Mammalia > Artiodactyla > Platanistidae > Platanista > Platanista minor. The sequence goes on from RJWK010029796.1 coordinate 5,040, forward strand.
AAGACAAGGGCACCTGCTATCACCACTCCTATTGATTAATGTACTGGAGGTTCTAGCCAGGTAATAAGACAGTAAAAAAAAAAAGAAATTAATTTTGGAAAAAAAATCCTAAAAATGTTTGAATCTAAAAATAATCTTAAATAGTCTAAAACTGTTAAGATTAAGGAGTGAGCTTTGCAAGACACATTCCATATTAAAAAATCAATTTTATTTTTGTACTACCAGCAACCAACAGAAGCAATAAAATTATTTAAAGAATGATACCACTTACAAAATAAAAGTCATGTAAGTACGGATCTCTCTGGAGGTGATGTAACTAGTGGCTATTTCTGGTGGGTATCTAACAAAAGATATGCACATTCTCTACATGGAATACTACAAGATATTATTTAGAGAAGTTACTGAACATGAAGTTAAATGGTGAAATATACCACATTTAAGGTTTGAAACTTCCAAGGATGGAAAGATAGAAGAGATGATGATTCTCCGTAAATTGATCCGTAGCTTGGATACAATCTCATGCGAAATCCAGGTGGGTATTTTGTGAAAACTGATACCCTAAAGTTAGTATTGAAATCCAAAGCATGCAGAATAATCAAGGCAATCTTGAAAAAATAAGGGCAGAGCTAGAGAATGTGTTACCAAGTCTCAAGACCTACGTGTACCTATCACTCAGAGCTGGACCTCCATGTGGGTTACCAGTATTAGTTATGGAACCTATATGGTCCTGGTTGTCAGCACTAGAAATAGGTGAGCCATTCTCAACTTTCTTCTGTCTCCCCCCACCTACCATGCTTTTGTTTTCTTTGCATACACCCTTCTTCTCACTGCAGCCAGAAGGGTCTTCATACAGTGTAGAAATCATCATGTTACATCCATGATCAAAATGCTTAGTGAGCTCCCTTTGCCTCAAGGATAAAATGTGCATTTATTTATGTGGCTTCCATGGCCATGCTTGATCTGTCTCCTGCATTTGCCCAGCATCATCCACAGCTACTCTTTTCTGTCACAATCAGTGCTCTAGTTATATGGAACGTTTTCACCCTCTGTCTTACATCTGAGCCTTTGGATACATTGGTACAGACAGCTGCCATCTTCCCCTTTCTTCACCCCTGCATCCCCCTCAATGTCTCTATATAATGGAATCTTTCACAGGGAGGGGCTCCAAGGGCATCCTCTAGTTCCTCTCTCACAAGACATTTTATTTTCTCACTTCTTTAAGATCTCTACTCCTGGACAATAAATCCTGTTAATGGTGGGGATAATGTTTGCCTTGGTGTGTTGTACTCTCACCACTGCCTGACACATAGTAGGCGCTTATAACAAGGACTGGAATTGCTTATTACAACTCTATTACCTTTCACTTCATTGGTAATGGAAGTACCAGTATTCAGCTTGCCACAGAGCTATTTGGAATAAAGGCTACATCCTCAACCTCCCTTGCGTCTAGGTGCGGAAAGCTGTTAAGTTCTGACCATGGGGAAATAAATGAAAGTGTTTTTGGAGTGTTTCCAGTAAATCGTCTTCACAAACAATTGGCCAGTACTTTACCCCCACCCTCCTCCCCTCCCTTCCTCTCTCCTTCCTTTCTTTCTCCCCATGCTTCATTTGCGGTCTGAAATACAAGCCATGTTCAATATTTCAGAAAGAGCGTTGCAATACTTAACCATCTGGCATTGACCCGTTGACCAGTTTTGGAAGATTTTAACTTGGACTGCTAAGGACAACGGTAGGGCCATGGTGGTAAAGACCCCTCCATCCCCTTGAGGAGGCTCTTTTGCCCAGATCAAGCCCTGCCTTTATACCTGGACCCCTAAAATATTTCTACCTGACCCATTTTTTTCCTTGAGACTCTAGGTTTCTTGCCATAAGCTAGAATATGGAAAGTTTGGAATGTCCTGAACCCACCCCAAACGAGTCCATCACATCTTGAGATGAAGAAGTCTATAAATGGGTATTAACTAGAAAGTCTTGGACCTTAGAACACATGGTAGATGAAGACCAGAAAGAAGAAAATTCAGTATTGGGGCCACTAGTAATGACGTAATAATTGGTATGAGTTTTAATTACCCTTAGTATCAGGAATAATAATGGTTACCATGCACTGAGTAACTTATACATGTCAGAGCTTATGCTAGTTTCTGGATATTCTTGGTCTCCGAATCTTCATGATATCCCTTTGAGGTTGGAATTAATATTCGCTGCTATTTAACAGAAAATGCAGATTTAAGAATGAATTTGACCTGTGTAAAGTGTCACAATGTTGAGAGGAGGCGGGGACCCACATAATGGGTATATTAATGGGTTGACCAAGTAGAAACTCTCAAAAAGAAGAGCGTTTGTGATGCCCAGACAACGTTTCAAGGACCATACTCAGGAGTCTCAAGTTCCAAGTGGCACTCTGACCCTATTTATATATCCATTTGTTCAACATATATTTCCTGAGAACTCTCTGAGTAGTGGGAACTACGAACACAGCCATTACACCTGACAAATATACTTCACATGAGTTCACAGTCGATACAGGAAAATGGATACGTAGGCAGTATTAGGGTTCAAATGCTGTTGTAGAGAATTACAGGTGCTTTGGGACTATGAAAGTAGTATCTTAAGTCAAGCTGGAGGATTTGGGAAATCATCTTGGAGGAGATGATATCTACTAGGAGACCCAAAGAACAAGGCAAGGTATGGATAAAGAAGTGGAGAAGAAATCCTGCAAGGGCATAGGATAGAGGGAATTGGGGCATGGCTGCCATCCAGCCAGGACACATTGGTATCGATGTGCTATTTGTTTATAAGCCTGCACCTCCACTGATTGGATGTTGCCTCTCCAGCTCTTGTTCCGTTTGATAAGTGCACCTATTCTGTACTGGTGGTTAAATATTTTGAATGACATGTGCAAGAGACAGCAAAGAAGAAATAGGGATAAAGACAAAAGTAGGGAGGAGATATTCCCACGGCCAAGCCATTAAAGACGTTTTCAGGAAAGACAAGAGTGGTTAAAAATTTGGTTTGCAGGAAGCCAGTGCAACAGTACTTAGAACCTAGAAGAGACAATGTGTTTTGACTACAGTAGAAATTTAGCGCTTTCATCCCCAACCCTCTGCCAAACTCCATGCAGTTCTCCCTTAGTTTTCTGTGATGACTCTCTCCTCCATGGGCTCAACTAGGAGCTCCCACAGCCCAAGGTCAGGGTCAGCTTGCAGCTTTACCTATGGCCACTGCATCTCTCGGTCATTTCTCCAGGGCTCTTTGTGCTCTGAACCTTCTGCATTCCTGACTTGAAGCCCTGCTGGCTCTCTCTTGAGGCTTCTTCCTGTGAAGCCAGTCTTCAACCAGGAGCCACACGAGGGCCACCAGGACCAGGAAAACTAAGCCAATCCGAAGGAGATTCTGGGCATTGTGATCCCAGAGGACAGGATCTGGGGTTAGAAGAACAAGAGTGATCGCTCACAGGAATCTACCAAGACCACTTCATCCCATCTCCCTTCCTCTCTCCTTTCCTGATCTTATGTCCTTTAGCGCCTACAGCCCCCACTGCTGGCTTACCTTCCTGGAATTGGGTCTCTGTGGTTAACATGTAGGAGTCCCAGTGGTCTGCAGAGGATAAGGAAAGAGGAGATGTGAGGAAAAGAGATGATGTGGCCTCTTCCATCCCAGGCTCTCCTACCCTTGGATTCTCTCCGTGACGTTCTATAGCTTTTCTAGGTCCACCCCTCGCACTCCAGGTCCCAGTGGCTTCATCTGGCAGGTGGAGTGGAAGAGGGAAAAGACATACTGTATAGCACAGGGAGCTCTACTTAATGCACTGTAGTGTCCTCAGTGGAGGGGATATATGTATATGTACTTGTATGGCTGATTCACTTTGCTGTTCAGTAGAAGCCAACACAGCGTTGTAAAGCAACTGTGGTCCGATAAAAATTAATTAAAAACAAAAGAAAACAAAAGACAGACACACCAGAGGAAGAATTCAGCTCTAGGACTAATAAGCGTGTGTCTCCAGGCATATCTTCTGTGTGAGCCTCCATTTCCTCATTAAGTCAGTCGCCATCCTTTCTTCTTCGTCCCACTAGTCATGTCATTCAGTCTTTTTTTTTTTTTATGATTCTATATATACGACATTCTTTGTTTTTCACATACACACACTGTATTTTATTTTTACAAGACATAAATAAACTGACACCAAGCATTGTAAATGGATGACCACAACAAAAGCAACAATGATTGCAATTACCAAACACGAAACACACTCATACTATGTCATAATATTGACGTTCAGTCCAGTAGTCCTCCACTGTACGTCATTCAGTCTTAACCAAACTTCTTCAAGGTCTTAAATGAAGCTGCCCCAGCCCACCGCACCCCTACCATTCCCCCTCTGACATCATTTCCAGTCCACTGGGCTCCTGGCTGTTCTTTTATATCACCCTGCCCATCTTTCTGCCTTAGGGCGTAGGCCTAAGGACTAATGCCCTCAACTCTTTCAGCTCCTTTCTTTCTTTCTTTCTTTCTTTTTTTAAAGTCATTATTGAATTTGTTACAATATTGCTTCTGTTTTACGTTTTGGTTTTTTGGCTACGAGGCAGGTGGGATCTTAGCTCCCCGGCCAGGGATCGAACCCGCATCCCTGCATTGGAAGGCGAAGTCTTAACCACTGGACCGCCAGGGAAGTCCCTCAGCTCTTTGCTTGAAGCCTCCTTCTCTGTGAGGCCAGTGTGGACAACTCTGTTAAATGCTGCTACCTTCCCTCTTCACCATCACCTTAATGCCATTCATTCTACATTGTCTTTTTCCACACCATCGTTTCCTCCTTGTGTGCTATGTCATTGACTTATGTATCCTGACTTTGACTCATGGTCTGCCTTCTCCTGCTAGAATACGAGTGCCACACAGGCAAGGATCTTTGGTTGACTGATAGAACTGTAGTTCATGGCATACGCTATGCACTCAAAGGATATTCTGAACGAATGCCAGGTTTTTAGTGTCACTGGGAGGCTTTGAGTCCTTCCCCAAGTTTACAAGCACGTGATACTCACCAGAAGAGGTGTGCTCTGTGGACTCAAAGGTGGTGTCCCCGGCCTCTCCTGGCAATGGAGACAAGGAGGAAAATCAAGGGGTCTGGTCTTCCCACTTATTCCCTACACTCCGACCCCCACCCGCCATCTCTCTGGCGATATTCCTCATGAGCTATCAACTGGGCCTCTGGGAAGTCATCGTGGATGAGGGCATTGGTGAAAAGTACCCTCTGTGCGTCTTCCCACCTGCCTCTTTGCTGCCTCTCTCATCATTATTTGGGGGTCAGTCAGGGATCCAGAAAGGACATGGGGTAAAATTGGGGGGTGTCCTCACCTTTGACCAGGAGCTTCACAGGCTCACTGGGGAAAGACCATGCATGTTTGTTATAGGAGCCAAAACATCTGTACGTGCCTCTGTGAGCTGTGCTCACAGGGCCCAGGGGGAACTCCGCCTGGATATTCCCATATCTGCGCTGTGGGCGGCTGGATCTTCCCTCCTTGAGCAGAAAGAAGGTGCTTGTTGCTGTTTCTAGGCGGCAATGGAAGGTCACTTTCTCTCCTGAGGTCACCTCAGGTCTGGGTTGAACTGAGAGGGTGGGAGTGTCATACAGTCCTGCGAGAGAAGGTGGCTGGTAGGTAAAGAACATAATTTTTTTTTTTTTTTTTTTTTGGCCAGGCAGCATGTGGGATCTTAGTTCCCCGACCAGGGATCGAACCCACACCCCCTGCATTGGAAGTGCGGAGTCTTAACCACTGGACCACCAGGGAAGTCCCGGTAAAGAGCATCTTTATCCTGCTTCCTATATCCCCCATCCCTCTTCTCCTTAGGACCGGGATATCGCTCCCCAGAATCTCGGTCTCCTGTTTCCTAGATTCGTCTCGGTCATGGACATACACTCCCTGATCTTTCCCTTCACGACTGAGACAGTTGCTCCCTTAGCTTCCAGGAGTGTTAAGATGGATCTCTTTCTAAGGATACAGATGAACTTATTTGCAAAGCAGAAATAGAGGCACAGATGTAGAGAACAAATGTATGGATACCAAGCGTGGCTGGGATGAATTGGGAGATTGGGATTGACATATATACAGTATTGATACTATGTGTAAAGTAGAGAACTAATGAGAACCTACTGTAGAGCACAGGGAGCTCTACTCAATGCTCTGTGGTGACCTAAATGGGAAGGAAATCCAAAAAAGAGGGGATATATGTATACGTATAGCTGATTCACTTTGCTGTACAGCAGAAACTAACACAACATTATAAAGCAACTATACTACAATGAAAATTAATTTTAAAAAAGATGAATCTCTTTCTGGGAATTGCCCTACATCGTTGGTCCTCAGCGTTTGGTCCTTGGGACCAGCAGCATCAGCGTCGTCGGGAACCTTGTTAGAAATGCAGGGCTTCCCTGGTGGCGCAGTGGTTGAGAGTCCGCCTGCCGGTGCAGGGGACGCGGGTTCGTGCCCCGGTCTGGGAGGATCCCACGTGCCGCGGAGCGGCTGGGCCGGTGAGCCATGGCCGCTGAGCCTGCGCGTCCGGAGCCTGTGCTCCGCAGTGGGAGAGGCCACAGCAGTGAGAGGCCCGTGTACCGCAAAAAAAAAAAAAAAAAAAAAGAAATGCAAATTGCCAGGCTCTACCCCAGACCTACTGCATCAGAAACTTAGGAGGAGAGCAGCCATCTGTGTTTTAAAACATTATTATCACTTTTAGTCGTAGTAAAATACACATAAATCTACCATCTTAAGTATTTTTAATTGTACAGTTCTGTGGTAGTAAGTACATCCACATTGTTGTACAACCATTATCACCATTAGTCTCCGGAACGCTTTTCATCTTGCATAACTGAAAGTCTGTACACATTAAACACTAACTCTTCACTCCCCCTTTCCCCAGCCCCTGGCAACCACCATTCTATCTTCTGCCTCTGAATTTGAGTATTTTAAGTGCCCCATGTAAATGGAAATGTACACTTATTGATCCTTTGATGACTGGCTTATTTCACTCAATGTAACGCCCTCAAGTTCATCCATGTTGTATCGTGTGTTAGAATTTCCTTCCTTTTTAAGGCTGAATAACAATCAGTTGTATGGATGGGCCACATTTTCTTCATCCATTCATTCACTGATAGGCAAAGGATGTTTCTACCTTTTGGCTATTATGAATAATGCTTCCATGAACATGGGCTTACTGAAGTCATCTGTGCTTCTACAAGCCCTACAGGTGATTCTGATATCTACTTAAGTTTGAGAACCATATCCCTCAATGGAAGGGAACCATCTGACCCAAGATTAGCTGGCCTGCCAGTCACCCTAACCCCAATTTACTTTGTCTTTCTTCCACACCACCATTTTGCCCTCACATGCTATATAATTGATTTGAATTTCCTGACTTTGACTCATGGTCTCTCTTCTGCTAGAATACAAGAACCACAAAAGCAAGGGTATTTGTCTGCAATCTCCCTAAGAGTGGTTCTCAGCCAATCACTGTTTGATACAGTGGGGGGTACAGAGCTTCTAGCCTCATTTCAAGACTCTTCTGAAAGGCCACCCAGGTCCAGAGTCCCACATTTGCTCGGCCAAGGTCGCGGTTGAAGCTGCACCACAGGCCAACTTCCCCTTCTGCCCAGCCTGTCCCCCTCACTCATCACAGGTGTGGTGTTTGAGGACACTCCACAGTAATCCCCTCTGTGCACAACTATCGATCCCAGAGCCTCTTTTCTGAAGAACCTAAGACAAATCTGCTTCTAGGACACAGAGACAATTCTCTAAAGATAATCCCTGTAGGAAATAATCAACCCTCTACATTACCCTCAAGACAAATACTAGTATCTGAGTGAGGCTTGGAAGAGATTAAAGGAGGTGACTAAGTGAGGACCCTGCCCAGGAGTCAGGCTGAGGAGTTGACTCTACAGCTATGCAGTGGGACAGTTACCTGTTACCACCAGATCCAGAGGGTCACTGGGCTCTGACCAGAGCTCCCCAGTTCGATAGAAGCACCTGTACTGCCCTGCAGTCTGTGAGGTCATGGACGCGATGGGGAACTTTACTCTGTTCACCATTCCAGGCGACTTCGGTCTCTTGAAGGCAGAAAGGCCCCCCTCAAAGTGCAGTTGGTACTCAACGGCCTCATGAATTCCTTGACACCAGATGATCACCAGTTTTCCTTTTGGAATCATGAAACTGGGTTTGGCCCAGATGACAGGTTTCGAGAGAGTCTCTGGAAAGGAATCAGAGGTTGGAGTTCCAGATAAAGACCCTGCCCACCCTGCTTTCCACCCAGCTGCTGGTCTCAAGCCCTCCTAGCAAGCCAGAGCCCCTGCCCTCTCTTCCAGTTGTTCTCAGGTGGGTACTTAATCTCAGCCCAGATTCTGGGGCTTTGAAGGAAGGACTCACGTTTCTGGGTGCTGGTCCTCTGGCTCAGAGACAGCCCTGGAAAACAGGAATAATGAGATACATTGCCCCATCCACACTAGACCCCTGAATTCCATCTCTCTTCCATGCAAGAACTCACCAAGAAAGAGAAAGATAGCAAGTGTAGAAGGCATAGCTCGGATTCTGCCTGGCCAATACGAGAGCTGGGGGGAGACTGAGTCCAGCGGGCCAGGGAGGTGCACAGGATGTGGTGAGTGAAGCCCGGCGCCAATCACCGTGGGACTTTCACACTGACTTTTTTATGAGAAGATTCAAAGATCTCCCCCCACCTCTGGCCATCGGGTATAAGGAAAGGAAATGGTCCCCATGACACATCTGATCATATCTGTGATTTCTAACCAGAACCTCTGACAGTTGTCTGCCCGAACTGAAACTCATTTCTGGGTCAACTTCTAAATTTCAAAATATGGACATTATGCCCAGGGAAGGCATAGAGTAGTGTGCAGAACAAAAGCCTTAGAATCATTAAAAAAAAAATAGGTGTTTAGGGCTTCCCTGGTGGCGCAGTGGTTGAGAGTCCGCCTGCCGATGCACGGGACACGGGTTCGTGCCCGTGTCTGGGAAGATCCCACATGCCGCGGAGCGGCTGGGCCCGTGAGCCATGGCCGCTGGGCCTGCGCGTCCGGAGCCTGTGCTCCGCAACGGGAGAGGCCGCAGCAGTGAGAGGCCCGTGCACGCAAAGAAAAAAAAAAAAAAAAAAGGTGTTTAACTTTGGCTCCCCTGTGTACATTCATATGCTTGGATGTTAACTGGTTTCATCAGAATGGAATGATAATACTGCCTTCTTCAAAGATTTGCTATAATGTTTCAATAAATAATATTTTTAAGCAAAAGTATATTGTATTTGTTACATAGTAACATTCCTTTAGTCTGCTATAAAGCAGCAATTAAATATTAAAATATTAGGTACTTTAAAATATTAAGTACATAAATATTAAAATATTAAGTATTAATATTAAACTATTAAGTAGTATAATATTAACATATTAAGTACTTAATACATTTTAAATGCAAAATGTGTCCATTCTTTTTTTAAGGGTCTAAATAATTTTAAATTAATTAACTACTTAATTGAAGTATAGTTGATCAACGGTATTGTATTTGTTCCAGGTGAACAGCACAGTGATTCACTCTTTTTGCAGATTATCTTCCTTTATAACGTATTACAAGATCATAGCTATAATTCCCTGTGCTATATAGTATATTCTTGTTGCTTATCTATTTTATACATATTAGTTTGTATCTCTTAATCCCACACCCTTTATTTATCCCGACCCCCTTCCCTCTCCTGTTTGGTAACCACAAGTTTATTTTCTGTATCTGTGAGTCTTTTTCTGTTTTGCATATACATTCATTTGCATTATTTTTTAGAGTCTACATATAAGTGATATCATATAGTGTTTGTCTTTCTCTGTCTGACTTGTTTCACTAAGCATAATATTCTCTAGGGTCATCTATGTTGCTGCCAATGGTAGAATTTCATTCTATATTATGGCTGAGTAATATTCCACTGTGTGTGTGTGTGTGTGTGTTTGTGTGTGTGTGTGTGTGTGTATGTGTGTATCTATGACATATATCACATCTTCTTAATCCAGTCGTCTGTTGATGGACACTTGGGTTGCTTCTGTGTCCTGACTATTGTAAATAGTGTTGCTATGAACATTAGGATGCATGTATCTTTTTGAATTAGCGCTTTCATTTGTTCCGGATGTATACCCAGGTGTGGAATTGCTGGATCATATGGTAGTTTTATTTTTAATTTTTTGAGGATCCTCCATGCTCTTTTCCTACACCAATTTCCTACACCAATTTACATTCCCACCAACGGTGCAGGAGGCTGCCCTTTTCTCCCCACCGTCTCCAGCATTTATTGTTTGTAGACTTTTTGATGGTGGCCATTCTGACAGGTGTGAGGGGATATCTCAGTGTAGTTCTGATTTGCACTTCTCTGATAATTAGAGATGTGGAGCATCTTTTCATGTGCCTGTTGGCCATCTGTGTGTTGTCTTCCCTGTATCTATGGTGCACTGGTAGGTGGTGTGGACCCTTGCCTGTTTGACTGTGTTGCCTCGTGTGGTGGCTGCTTACCCACTGGTGGGCAGGCCCAGGTCCCAGGGTGGCTTCTTATGGGACCCCAAGGGCCCTGGGGCTGGTGGTGTCCCACTGTGGATGGTTCCCTGTGCTTCACAGAATCTTTTTAGTTTGATGTAGCCCCACTTGTTTATTTTTGCTTTTGTTGCCTGTGCTTTTGGTGTCAGATCCAAAAAAATTATTGACAAGATCATTGTTGAGGTACATTTTTTCTTATGTTTTCTACTGGGAGTGTTAGTGTTTTGGGTTTTATGTTTAAGTCTTTTTAAAAAAAATAAATTTATTTATTTATATATATATATATTCTGGCTGCGTTGGGTCTTCATTACGGCACGCGGGCTTTCTCTGGTTGCGGCGAGCAGGGGCTACTCTTCGTGGCAGTGCACGGGCTTCTCATTGCGGTGGCTTCTCTTGTTGAGGAGCGCGGGCTCTAGGCGCGTGGGCTTCAGTAGTTGTGGCACGCGGGCTCAGTAGTTGTGGCCCACGGGCTTAGTTGCTCTGCGGCATGTGGGATCTTCCCCGACCAGGGCTTGAACCTGTGTCCCCTGCATTGGCAGGCGGATTCTTAACCACGGCGCCACCAGGGAAGTCCCTATGTTTAAGTCTTTAATCCATTTTAAGTTAACTTTTATGTGTGGTGTAAAAAAGGGTCGAATTTCATTCTTTCACAGATGTTTTCTTCCAGTCTGTGGCTTTTCATTTCTCTTGATACTGTCTATCACAGAGTAGAATTTTTAAATTTTAATCAATCCCAGCTTATCGATTTTTCCTCTCATGGATCATGTCTTTGGTGTTGTGTCTAAAAAGGCATCACAAAACCCAAGATCGTCTATGTTTTTTTCTAAGAGTTTTGTAGTTTTCGTTTTACATTTAGGTCTGTGATCCATTTCGAGTTCACTTTTGTGAAGGGTGTAAGGTCTGTGTCTAGATTCATTTTTCTGAATGTGGATGTCTGATTGTTCCAGCCCCATTTGTTGAAGAGAGTATCTTTGCTCCACTGTATTGCTCTTGTTCCTTTGTGAAAAATCAGTTGACGATATTTATATGGGTCTATTTCTGAGCTATCTATTCCATTCTATTGATCTATTTGTCTATTTTTTGGTCAATAACACACTCTCTTGGTTATTTATAGTAATTCTTGAAGTTGGTATGGAAATGGGGGCGAGTGCTAACCCCGCATCACATAATAGTCATGATACTTTCCTCCTCTATTTTCTGCTACGGAGCTCACCAACTCAGAGTGGCACAGTTTATTCCAGCAGTGTGCAAAGATCTGAAGATAAAATCATCTTGAGCGGCAAGGTTTCTGGTAACCAGACTTGAAAAACATTTCCTATGTGTAAGCACTGTTCTGAGTGGCTGGCATCATTCATTCATTGAATTCTCATGATAACCCGATGACGTTGATAGCATTTATTCCACCATTTCCAGATAAGGAACTGAAGCACAAATAAGTTAAATAAATTCCATGTTTTATCCAGCTCATTAGAGGGGTTGGGTGATCATCTTAGGGGAATAAGCTCTGAACCTGGAGTGCCTTCCCTGGACACCACATACTAAGGGCAATCATGACATCCATTCTCCCTAAGTTTGTCTCTGGTTTCTCAGGTACTTCTCTGTATCTATTTAGTCCAGCCCCAGTTTTCACCTTAAGCTCACACCTGTGCTTCTAGGACTATCCCCGTATGCACACTATAAGCCCTGTTGGAGATGATGGATTTCAAGTCATGACTCAACCACTGAGGGTGTTACTAATAATTTAATCATTTTTGATACTTGAAGAAACTCAACTTAATTGAGATATAATTTACATACTATACAATTTACCATTTAAAATGTAGAATTCAGTGGTTTTTATTATATTCACAGAGTTGCTCAACCATTACCATAATCTAATTTCAGAACTTTTTAATCACCCCCCCCGAAAAAAAAAAACCCTCCAATACCCACTAGCACTCACTGTCCAATACCCCCTCACTCTCCCAGCTTTGGGTAACCACTAATCTACTTTCAATTTCTACAGACCACAAAGAACTTTTTAAAAATTGTGGCAAAACATACATAACACAAAATTTACCATTTTAACCATTTTTAAAAGTTTTTTTATTATGGTAAAAAACCTCCACGTACATGAAACTTATCGCCTTTACCATTTTTAAGTGTACAGTTCATTGGCAACTAGGACATGTACATCATCATGCAATCATCACCACCATCCATCTCTAGAATTTTTTCATCTTCCCAAAATGAAACTCTGTATCCACATATTCATATCATTATCCAAATCATACCATTTCTGAGCCTCTGTTTGCTCATGTGACATGACTGTCACATGACTGATTGAATTAAAATTGATTAAATTAAAATTCATGGCGTTACAGTATGCTCATATAAATGAAACGACCAGCATAATGCCTAACATAGAACTGAAAGTCATGTATATGGGAAAAGAATCTAAAAAAGAGTGGATATATGTATATGTATAACTGATTCACTTTGCTGTACAGCAGCAACCAGCACAACATTGTAAATCAACTATACTCCGATAAAAATTAAAAAAAAAAAAAACACCTTAAAGTCATGGATTATAAGCCGCCATACTCCTTGTCCTTAAGCAAGGGCCTTAGACTTAACTTAAATCAATCGAATACATAAACTGCCAAAGGCTAATGCACTCACTACTCAATGTCTGAAATAAAAAGGCGAAGCCGAATTTCTTATTACTGTAGTAAGGGAGAATTATGCTGGCCAGACACACTGTCTCTGAGCAGAGCCTACTGCTGATCCTATACAGGGTTTTTGGGAAATGTGGATTTTCAGGGGCTCTTCTGGTTTGAACGTTATCCGTAAAAGCATGTTTGTTCGAGGGAGTCTGTTTTGATTGGCTGTCTGTCACCGGTGTGGTTACTGGAGTGAACCTGTTTCTGATTGGCTGACATTTAGAAGCAGGGCGCTTTCTGATTGGTTGAATGGTCAACGTGAGTGGTCCTTGACGATGGGCTATAAATCCATTCTGGTAGCGATTTGTCATCGTGGCTACAGAAAAATCAATCATTTTCCTAGGAGTGCAGGACCCTTTTATTCTCAGAACCCCTTTTCCAAACGAGGCCCTACCGTAGACAAAACCACATATGTGAAGCTAATCTTTTCCCTCTCTTGGAAATAAACTGCATTGCATTTCTCTGGTCGATTTGGATCTGATATAAAGACTCTCAGTAGTCCTCCTCTGCAACTGTGGCACTTCCCTGTTGTTTATTTGGCTCAGTCACTAACATTTCCTTGTTTATCTGGCTCAGTCACTAACTTATTTATTCATGATCTCAATAAATATATCCAATACTTCATGTTTTCTAGACATCATGATGCATACTACAAAAAGATGAATCGATAGACTAAGTAGCTTAAAGTACTGAGATGATCTAAAGGAGATGCTTGTTCGCCTGCTTTCACAAGTCTGTTTACTTTGCGTTGGAGGCATGAGACATTTTGAAGTGGGTTAGTTTCATAAGAACAGGAGAGTCTTCTTAAGAGTCGGAAAAGCCTGTGTTAACACATAAATGTTACTGTAGGGAAAGCTAGAAGCACAGTTACGTCGTGGAATATATGGTATGTTGAGTGGACAGTATTCATAATTAATTATTAGCATTCGTAATTAATGGAATTCTAGGTGTTAAGGTCTTCTATCGGGAGGATGTAATGGTATTTGGTCTTCCTGATAAGTTCAAGACAAAATGAATGTATGAGCCAGAACTTCTGTGGAGGACAGGTGAAAAACAGCAAAAGGAGAATTGAGAATGCTCTGCATTATTTTTTTTATCACAGGAAGAGTTAAGCAAAGATTAATATTGATAATTTTTTAAAAAATATTTATTTATTTATTTGGCTGCACCGGGTCTTAGTTGCGGCAGGTGCGCTCCTTACTTGCAGCTTGCTGGCTCCTTAGTTGCACCACGTGTGCTCCTTAGTTGCGGCGGGCGGGCTCCTTAGTTGCGGCATGCGAACTCTTAGTTGCGGCAGGCCTGTGGGATCTAGTTCCCTGACCAGGGATTGAACCCGTGCCCCCTGCATTGGGAGCACGGAGTCTTATCCACTACACCACCAGGGAAGTCCCTGTACTGAGAATTTTATCACCAAAGTCTAGCAGGGTGGGCTGCAAATATATCTGATTCATATGAGAAAATACCATTTGATTGGTCTGCAAAGGGATCCAAGCTGGTTAGTACCTCGTTCTCCCTTGTGCTCTCCACGTAGTTTTCCAGGACTCCGCAAGTGCTGGCTGTTGTATTCAGTGCCTGGTGTCTACCTGGTGACCCTTTGGAGTTAGTCCAGAGGTCCATTCTGTCTGAGTTTTCTGTCTACTGCAGCTCAGTTCAGGCAGATCCTGCTGGTCTTCCTCGTGTGGAACCTGATGGCCAAGCCAATTTTCAGCTAGAATGGCCAAGAGACCCACCACGAGGGGCAGCCCTGCCATGCCCATTCGAATCAAGTTCTCCATCGTGTAATCTTGGTTTGTGGTATCTAGAGACAAAATTAGAAGAGATGAATGATCACTGGTCATGTTTCATTCCGTCCCAACCCAAGAGCCCCGGAAAGGGAGCTCATTTGCCTATTTGTGATTTCACTGGGACCCCCTCCTCCACATGGTCATGCATTCATGAGCACCCTACTTCATATTAAATGTAGGTCCAAGGGTGTGGTTCCCCGGGGAGTCTTGTAAAAGGGGGAGGAGGTGGGTATGAGCATGTTGTGTTTGCTTTTCATTCCCTCTTCACGTGGCAGTGTCACTGACTATCTAATCATATCCCTGCAACATCTTCAGGGATCCAGAGCCTGAAAGTCTCTCTACATCATCTTCACCCCACATAACAACGTGTGTTCCTTTCTCATACATGACAAAGGGTACAGGATGGCTGGTATCTGGGAAACAAGTAGGAGAAACATTTCAGATAAGCTTAGGGAAAATTTGGGACTTCCCTGGCCATCCAGGAGGTAAGACTCTGTGCTTCCACTGTAGGGGATACGGGTTCAGTCCCTGCTCAGGGAACCAGGATCCCGCATGCCATGCCGCTGAAGAAACAAAAAACGAAAAACAAAAACAACAAAACAAAACAAAACAAAAAAACAGAACCCAAAAACTTAGGGAAAAGTTATCTCCACTATTGGGTGACCTTTCACTAGACATTTCTGTTCACTGAACCTTTAAAAAGATTTCTCCATTTGTTTTATGGACTTCATGGGCCTCTATTCCTCTCAAGGATGTAATAAAATCGTGTGAAATTACAATGCTCAGAAATCCTAGTAACTCTCTCCTGTTAAAATACAGAAATCAGTTCCAAGTGGATTTGGAATTCCTAATTGCAAAGTGCAAAAGGTTTCAAGTTTGAGAAGATAATACAAAAGAGGGCCACCTTGATGTCGGATAGGAGGTGATTTCTAAAACAAGATACATTGATTATCTCGAAAGGAAAAGGCTAATAAATTCACCCCTCCTCCACTGTTGCCTAGTTGTCCCTGCAACATTCATTGAAAAGACCATTCTGTCTGTATGATCTCACAGTGCCATGACTATCATATTTGCTTAGCTTGTAGAATGACTGGACAAGGTACATAGGAGAGACAAATGTGGACATCCCACTCAGCGCTCAGCAGCTGCTTTCCTCTGCTATGACTCTTTCTTTTCTCCCTCTGGGCAGAGTGATGCGTGCAAACAATATAAAAATGAAACTTTTTTTTTTTGACCATGCCGCCTGGCTTGCGGGATCTTAGTTACCCAGCCAGGGATTGAACCCAGGCCCATGGCAGTGAAAGCCTCGAGTCTTAACCATTGGACCACTAGTGAATTGCCAAAAATGAAGCTCTTGATAGAGGTTTTTTTTTTTTTTTTTTGGCTGCACAGCATGGCATGTGCACTCTGGTTTCCCGACTAGGGATGGAACCCGTGCTGTCTGCAGTGGAAGCACCGAGTCTTAACCACTGGACCACCAGGGAAGTCCCTTGATAGAGTTTTTTTAAAGTCTTCCTCAGTCACCCACTCTGAGTGGATTCTAGGTTAGTTTCAGGATTCTAAGCATGTGAAAAAGGAGGTGGATTCGTCAAAGGTTGTGTCTGGCATCTCCTATCTCAACAACACCCCTTAATGTGACTCCAAACGTTGGTCTCTCCTTTCTCAACAGGCCACGTGTTTTCAAAGGACACTGGAGAACTCAAGGAGAGGATGTGAAAGTCAAATGTGATGTGGGTGAGAAGTGCTTCTCTCTCTCTCATTTTTTAAAATATTTATTTTATATTGGAGTACAGTCGATTAATAATGTGTTAGTTTCAGGTGTACAGCACAGTGATTCAGTTATACATATACACATATCTATTCTTCTTCATATTCTTTTCCCATTTAGCTTGTTACATAGTACTGAGCAGAGTTGTCCGTGCTGTACAGTAGGTCCTTGTTGGTTATCCATTTTAAATATAGCAGTGTGTACCTGTCAGTCCCAAACTCCCTAACTATCCCCCGCAACCCTTCCCCCCGGTAACCATAAGTTCGTTCTCTAAGTCTGTGAGTCTGTTTCTGTTTCATAAATAAGTTCATTTGTGTCATTTTTTTAAAAAAAAAGATTCCGCATATGAGCGATATCATACGATATTTCTCTTTCTTTGTCTGACTTACTTCACTCAGTATGACAATCTCTAGGTCCATCCATGTTGCTGCATTTAGCATTATTTCATTCTTTTTTATGGCTGAGTAATATTCCATCGTGTATATATATATATATATATATATATATATATATATATATATATATATATATATATATATATATACCACATCATCTGCTGGAGAGGGTGTGGAGAGAAGGGAACCCTCCTACACTGTTGGTGGGAATGTAAATTGGTATAGCCACTGTGGAGAACAGTATGGAGGTTCCTTAAAAAGCTAAAAATAGAGCTACCATGTGATCCTTCAATCCCACTCCTGGACATATATCTGGAGAAAGACATGGTCCGAAAGGATACATGCACCCCAGTGTTCGTTGCAGTGCTTTTACAATAGACAAGACATGGAAGCAAACTAAATGTCCATCAACAGGAGAATGGATAGAGAGGTGCTTCTTCTCTCTTCGTGGTCCTCTGAATAATGACGCTCTCCTGCCCCACTGTTCTTTCTCAGTGCATCTCTTTGTAGTCCTGCCTGATGCCAAGGCCCTGGACAGTCAGCCAGAGCCCTGAGGAGGAGGACATACATCTGGGCGGGGGTGCACTTACCTGTGACTACAAGCTCCAGGGCATCACTGGGGGCTGACCATACATAAGGGCTGCCACTGTACCAACTGTAGCATGTGTAGATCCCTGAGAAGCTGAGGTTCACAGGACCCAGAATGAAGTCACCCCAGCATCCCCCATTTTGGTTCTGTGACAGAACGGCCCTTCCCTCCTTGCTCAGTGACAGTCTGTTGAATGAGATGTGTGCTGAACTGCACCGGAGGGAAACATTCTCCCCTGGCATCACCACAAGGCACCCATCAGTGGAGAGGGAGGGTTTGTCATACAAGGCTAAAAGAGCAGAGAGTGAGCTGTTAGCAAGATTTTGTGTCATTCCCCTGTATCCCCGCCACTCATGTTGGATCCATGCTAAGAGAAGCGAAGAAGCTGACATTTCCTGCTGCAATGGAATGGGAGGTGGTACCATCTCACTTCACTACTACAGGATCTATACTCTGTCCCCAGTTACTGTAGACAGAGCTGAGCAAGCAAGCAGATGAGATGCCATCTTCGAGAGATAGCGATCTAGTCTCTAAAGCCAGAAGTGCCACACGATTCTGTTCCCAATTGCCATGTGTGGGTTTCTCCCCACACCGCGGAGCAATTCTGAGACCGCAGCTGGTTATCCCACAAGTCAACTCAGTTCTGACACTCTCTCCCTGGTAATAACGTCAGATACCCCAGGTTTAGGGCTCCAGGTTAAGAGCTCAGTCCTACAAGACCGCCCCCACTTCAGACGCCAATCAAAAGTCTAGGTTGTCACCTGTGCTTCTGACTCAATGGCTATAAATCAGAAGTTCCCAGGACCCAGTTCTTGGGTTCAATTTATTTGCTAGGGTGGCTTACAGAACTCAGGGAACCAGTTTACTTACTAGATTTCTGGTTTATTATGAAAGCATGTATCAGGAACAGCCAGATGGAAGAGATGCATAGGGCTTCATTACATAGGCAAGACTGATTCAGTCATTGGCCATTGGTGGTTGATTCAACCTCCAGCCTCTCTGCCCTCTCTGGAGGTCAGGTGAGGTGGGGCTGAAAGTTCCAACTCTCCCGTGACCCCTGGCAACCAGCCCCCAACCTTAGGTGCTTTCCAAAAGTCACCTCATTAACCTAAACTCAGGTGTGGTTGAAAGGGATTTCTTATGCTTAGGGAATCCCGAGGGTTTGGGGAGCTCTGTGCCAGGAACGAGGATGAAGACCAAATATATGTTTCTTAGTATAAGTCACAATAACACAAGCCATATGTTGGGGAAGAGAAGGAATGGTATCCAGAGAGTTTGAGGAGTTATGGCAGGGGCTGAAGGAGATTCTTTTTATTCTTTTTTTTTTTTTTTGTACATCTTTATTGGAGTATAATTGCTTTACAATGGTGTTAATTTCTGCTTTATAACAAAGTGAATCAATTATACATATACATATGTTCCCATATCTCCTCCCTCTTGCGTCTCCCTCCCTCCCACCCTCCCTATCCCACCCATCCAGGTGATCACAAAGCACCGAGCTGATCTCCCTGTGCTACACGGCTGCTTCCCACTAGCTATTTCACGTTTGGTAGTGTACATATGTCCACGCCACTCTCTCACTTTATCACAGCTTACCACTCCCCCTCCCCATATCCTCAAGTCCATGCTGTAGTAGGTCTGTGTCTTTATTCCCGTCTTGCCCCTAGGTTCTTCACCACATTTTATTTTTTCTTAGGTTCCATATATATGTATTAGCATACAGTATTTGTCTTTCTCTTTCTGACTTACTTCACTCTGTATGACAGACTCTAGGTCCATCCACCTCACTACAAATAACTCCATTTTGGGGCTTCCCTGGTGACGCTGTGGTTGAGAGTCCGCCTGCCGATGCAGGGGACACGGGTTCGTGCCCCGGTCCGGGAAGATCCCACGTGCTGCGGAGCAGCTGGGCCTGTGAGCCATGGCCGCTGAGCCTGCGCGTCCGGAGCCTGTGCTCCACAACGGGAGAGGCCACAACAGTGAGAGGCCTGCGTACTGCAAAAAAAAACAAACAAAAAAACAAACAAAAAAACAAACCTCCATTTTGTTTCTTTTTATGGCTGAGTAATATTCCATTGTATATATGTGCCACATCTTCTTTATCCATTCATCCGATGATGGACACTTAGGTTGTTTCCATCTCCTGGCTATTGTAAATAGAGCTGCAATGAACATTTTGGTACATGACTCTTTTTGAATTATGGTTTTCTCAGGGTATATGCCCAGGAGTGGGATTGCTGGGTCA
>RJWK010029797.1:0-25069 GCA_004363435.1 Platanista minor
GGGAGACGCAAGAGGGAGGAGATATGGGAACATATGTATATGTATAATTGATTCACTTTGTTATAAAGCAGAAACTAACACCATTGTAAAGCAATTATACTCTAATAAAGATGTAAAATATATATATATATATATATATGGACAGATTAAAAAAATAGTTAAAAGTAGAAACAGAAAAAGATGTCTATCTTGAAGCATTTTCTCACCATTTAAAAATCTTCTGCTATTACCATATTTCTGAGATAATAGACGTCCTCATAATAGGATTTCAAAGAGATAAAAAGTCATTAACCCTTTATTATAACACTGCCAAGCTTATTGAAACACATATCCTTATTTTAAATGAACCTTGCCCTATACATTTTCAACCTGTGAAATAATAGCGCAGCATGTAAAAGTGATGCAGCAGCATCTAAAAAGAAGCTGGAACCTGTGCTACCCAAGCTGGCAAGACAACAATATCACCAACACCCACAGAAGTGCTGGGGGTAAGGTTGTGGAATATAGCACATCTCACTTCTGAAATTTTGATATAAATGGTATATTATTCCAAACAAAGAACCTCAGGAATCAAGAAGTTTAGGTTGGAATATCTGCTCTAAAGGTCACTTTAGGGTCTGCAAATGTGAATATACATGAATGACATGATTTGGGGACCAGTACATAGGAGTTTGCAAATACTAATCATATGTGTGCATTTTGTAACAATTTACAACAGTAAACCTTACCTGGAAAGTCTTGATAATCTAAGGATGCTCCCAAAACATCTACTTTGAATATTTGTTTTTAACAGAGATAGGTAGATTCAAAACAAGACAAAGAGGATAAATGAGTGGGTATTTCAATAAAAGTTCATGTTTCCAAGATAGTATGGTCCAAGTGAAAGAAAAAAAAAAGTCGGCTTTGGGCTTCCCCGGTGGCGCAGTGGTTGAGAGTCCGCCTGCCGATGTAGAGGACACGGGTTCGTGCCCCGGTCCGGGAGGATCCCACATGCCGTGGAGCAGCTGGGCCCGTGGGCAGTGACCGCTGAGCCTGCACATCCGGAGCCTGTGCTCCGCAGCGGGAGAGGCCACAGCAGTGAGAGGCCCGTGTACAGCAAAAAAAAAAAAAAAAAAAAAAGTCAGCTTTGTCGTTATTTAACAGTGCAATGCCTCATTTGGGATAATCTGTGCTGTAACCATGACAAAAACAACTCAAAATGATTTAGCCCTTCTCTGTAATCCCTCACCCTGAACAACTGGTTAAATGCCAACTTTTGATCTTTCAGTCCTACTGAATAGAAAAGTCTTCCATATCCCAGGAATCACTTTCACTTGTTCTGACATAAAGATAAAAGAGTAGGTGTCCAGATGTCAAGGCTATGAGGGTATTTTACACTTATATCAGGAACCCGCGTTAAGTCAGCCTGACCAGTCCAGAGTACCCGTCCTGCTTTCTCTCAGCCTGAACAGTCCAGGTGACACAGTATATTGTCTCCTTCCTTTCCACTTCTAGAAACTGTTCATCATCTCTGATGATGGGGCAATAAGGGTACATCGTTCCACTATGTGAGGTCCCCTCCAATTACAAACGTCTGCATGAAGAGGCACTCAAGCCACCATCCTAAATTACAGGTTGGCATTTGCATAAATTGTATTATTTGCTTTTAGATTTTATCTAGTGACAAGGAACAAACATATATTCAAGTTTACTTTACTGCCTCTAATAAGAAGAGCGCAATATGATGGTGCAGCTAAATGTAGAGAGATATAAGGTGAACTGACAGCTCTCAGGCCCCCAGGTGTGGGATCTTCCTCGTTTGGTCTCTTAAGTCATCAGATCACAATGACTGATGCACCTGCCCCTGCTACATCAACTCTCTTAAGAGAGGGCTGAAGAGATTGCCTCTTTGGGCAAAATAGTCCAGGCTCTTCTTATTGAAGTCCAGGTGCTCAAGCATGTTATCTCAACATCCTGAGGGCCAAATAATTAGTAAACAACCCATAATAAGAACAGAAGTGTGTGTTTTAATCAGTAAACAATCTATAATAAGAATAGAAGAGCAAACTGAGGACTATAGCCTGAGAAGCAGCCTCTCTGTCTGAGGAACTGCTCCAAAGAGGGAGAGAAGTCAGTATATACATGAATTTTTTTTGGCTAGGAAGTACCTGTAGTCAAGCACACCTCTTGGTAAAATACTAGTGCTAGGGCTTCCCTGGTGGCGCAGTGGTTGAGAGTCCGCCTGCTGATGCAGGGGACACGGGTTCGTGCCCCGGTCCGGGAAGATCCCACATGCCGCGGAGTGGCTAGGCCTGTGAGCCATGGCCGCTGAGCCTGCACGTCCGGAGCCTGTGCTCCGCAACTGGAGAGGCCACGACAGTGAGAGAGGCCTGCGTACCACAAAAAAAAAAAAAAAAAAATATTAGTGCTAGTCACAAAGAACAGACATCTCAAATTAATTTTAGTTCCTTTCTGTGTACAGGAAGATGCAATGGTCTGAGGTCACTGAAATTCTTCCTGAGGTATCCATCTTAACTAGACAGGAGCTGTTTATTTCAAGCACACAGAATGCCTCATCCTTTTTCTCGCTGGAATTCCCCTCAGAGCACACTGTTGGTGGACTGCTGCAGTGGGGTGCAACTTAACCTTTAGTATAATTGAATGGTGGGCAACGTTCTTTTCTTTATTTGTTAAAACAGATGTACAGGGCTTCCCTGGTGGCGCAGTGGTTGAGAGTCCGCCTGCCGATGCAGGGGACATGGGTTCGTGCTCCGGTCCATGAAGATCCCACATGCCGCGGAGTGGCTGGGCCTGTGAGCCACGGCTGCTGAGCTTGAGCATCTGGAGCCTGTGCTCCACAACGGGAGAGGCCACAACAGTGAGAGGCCTGCGTACCTCCCCCCCCCAAAAAAAACCCAAAAAACAAAAAACAGATGTACAATACATGTTCGACCATCCATAAGATGGGCTATTTTAGTGAGCATAAAGTTCATGCCAATTCATGTAAAAGCCAGAATGACTTCCCCCTACCTCAATATGTGAAAATTTCTTTCATACTCAATTACCTGAAAGCATTCTAATTTAATCCAGTTCTCATCATTGGAACAAAATTGGGCTTTGGTGAGAGTTTACTAATTAGACAGGAGTCTCACAATCATCTAAAAGGAGTTACATTGCCTGCTACATCAAGCCCAGGAAAAGCCAAAGGCAAGAGAGATTTTCCCAGGATTTTGTGCAAGCTACAGAATAAAGACATTAAATACTATTTTGTGTATGGCTTAAATAACTATAACTTTGACAACACCCACCCTGATCATGTCCTGGAAAAGAGACAGCTGGGATTTTATGATGCCATGTGAAGGAATGGAAGTGAAGTAGATCTTAGTGCATCAGAAGAGACCCCAGAGATGACCAAAGCTAGGGTGGGTGTCCTGGGTTGGGAAGGTGGGGGTGGAGGGTAGAGTGCAGAAGATGCAAAATACTGAATGGAGGAAAGACAGCTTTTAGCTACTGCCACACATATGTTTTCTCTTTATTCTCAACATTAATCTTGAAAAAAAAAATCTAACCTAACCATTTTCTACAGGGAAAAATATGGAGAAAACCCAAAACTCTGATATTAGAGGATTGATTAAAATAATACTGATGCATACACAATGAAATTGTATAGCTATTAAATACCTTTGTAGAGCCATACTTTACTATGAAAACATATTCATTATATATTCATTCATCCATAAATGCAGATTATATAAGAGTAAATACAATGTAATATTTTGGAAAATATTTTTAGGTATATAAAACTTACAATTGTCTAAAAATATTTTAAAATGTACAGAAAAAATAGCAGTAATTTTTTCCATTGTGGGATTATACCTGTTTTTATCTTTTTGTCTTATTTTTAGCTTCTTTAGACTCAAAGAACTTTTGATTTAAGGAAATAGACCTTTGTACAACTTGTTTTTGTTGTAAGAGTCATGCCAATTTTCCTATGGGAGCTCACAGTACTCCAGGGGAGTCTGTCAAACAATACGATCAGCATAGACTATAATAATAGAGCAAGGTCAACAATGCAGCCCAGACATTGTGACCTTACAGACAGGAGAACTAATTCTGGCTGGGTGGGTCAGAAATGGACTCACCTAGGAAGTGACTCCAAATTGAAACAAATGTAGAGGTGCTTTGCAAAAGATGTTTATACTGACAAAGTATATAGAAAGAGCTTTCTGGTGGTCCTTCTTTGATCAAGACACAATTAATAGGGGATTAAAAGAACTGATTCTTACTCAAGGTTAATGCTACAGTCCATTAAAGCAATCCATCACAATCACGTTAATATTATATTTAAATACAAGGATGAATTCTTAAGCAATAATGTTATACTAGACATAAAATGTAATATCACTTCAGTAAATTAGATGGTGAAATGTATCAGTTTGAGTTTATAAATGCTACATTTATCCAAATGTAATGAAGAAGGTCTAAATCTTGTTAATGAATTAAATATCTTAACCTCTTCCAAATGTAAAAAGAACACAACTCAATTAAAAATATAATCTAGGGCTTCCCTCGTGGCGCAGTGGTTGAGAGTCCACCTGCCGATGCTGGAGACACGGGTTCGTGCCCCGGTCCAGGAAGATCCCACATGCCGCAGAGCGGCTAGGCCCGTGAGCCATGGCCACTGAGCCTGCGCATCCAGAGCCTGTGCGCCACAACGGTAGAGGCCACAACAGTGAGAGGCCCACGTACCGCTAAAAAAAAAAAAAAAGAAAAATCTTCCAACAAACAAAAGGCCTGGACCAGATGTATTCACAGGCAAATTCTATCAAACATTTAGAGAAGAACTAACACCTATCCCTCTCAAACTCTTCCAAAATATAACAGAGGGAGGACACCCCCAAACTCATTCTACGAGGCCACCATCACCCTGATACCAAAACCAGACAAAGATGTCACAAAGAAAGAAAACTACAGGCTAATATCACTGATGAACATAGATGCAAAAATCCTCAACAAAATACTAGCAAACAGAAACCAACAGCACATTAAAAGGATCATACACCATGATCAAGTGGGGTTTATTCCTGGAATGTGAGGATCCTTCAATATATGCAAATCAATCAATGTGATACACCATATTAACAAATTGAAGGAGAAAAACCATATGATCATCTAAATAGATGCAGAGAAAGCTTTCGACAAAATTCAACACCCATTTATGATAAAAACCCTACAGAAAGTAGACATAGAGGGAACTTTCCTCAACAAAATAAAGGCCATATATGAAAAACCCACAGCCAACATCATCCTCAATGGTGAAAAACTGAAATCATTTCTACTAAGATCAGGAACAAGACAAGGTTGCCCACTCTCACCACTATTATTCAACATAGTTTTGGAAGCTTTAGTCACAGCAATCAGAGAAGAAAAAGAAATGAAAGGAATCCAAATTGGAAAAAAAGACGTAAAGCTGTCACTGTTTGCAGATGACACGATACTATACATGGAGAATCCTAAAGATGCTACCAGAAAACTACTAGAGCTAGTTAATGAATTTGGTAAAGTAGCAGGATACAAAATTAATGCACAGAAATCTCTGGCATTCCTATATACTATGGATGAAAAATCTGAAAGTGAAATTAAGAAAACACTCCCATTTACCATTGCAACAAAAAGAATAAAATACCTAGGAATTAACCTACCTAAGGAGACAAAAGACCTGTATGCAGAAAATTGTAAGACACTGATGAAAGAAATTAAAGATGATACAAATAGATGGAGAGATATACCATGTTCTTGGTTTGGAAGAATCAACATTGTGAAAACGACTCTACTACCCAAAGCAATCTACAGATTCAATGCAATCCCTATCAAACTATCACTGGCATTTTTCACAGAACTAGAACAAAAAATTTCACAATTTGTATGGAAACACAAAAGAACCTGAATAGCCAAAGCAATCTTGAGAACGAAAAATGGAGCTGGAAGAATCAGGCTCCCTGACTTCAGACTATACTACAAAGCTACAGTAATCAAGACAGTATGGTACTGGTACAAAAACAGAAATATAGATAAATGGAACAGGATAGAAAGCCCAGAGATAAACCCATGCACATATCGTCACCTTATCTTTGATAACGGAGACAAGAATATACAGTGGAGAAAAGACAGCCTCTTCAATAAGTGGCGTTGGGAAAACTGGACAGGTACATGTAAAAGTATGAAATTAGAACATTCCTAACACCATACACAATAAACTCAAAATTGTTTTAAGATCGAAATGTAAGAGCAGACACTATCAAACTCTTAGAAAAAAACATAGGCAGAACACTCCATGACATAAATCACAGCAAGATTCTTTTTGACCCACCTCCTAGAGAAATGGAAATAAAAACAAAAATAAACAAATGGGACCTAATGAAACAAAAGCTTTTGCACAGCAAAGGAAACCATAAACAAGACGAAAAGACAACCCTCAGAATGGGAGAAAATATTTGCAAATGAAGCAACTGACAAAGGATTAATCTCCAAAATTTACAAGCAGCTCATGCAGCTCAATAACAAAGAAACAAACAACCCAATCCAAAAATGTGCAGAAAACCTAAATAGACATTTCTCCAAAGAAGATATACAGACTGCCAACAAACACATGAAAGAATGCTCAACATCATTAATCATTAGAGAAATGCAAATCAAAACTATAATGAGATATCATCTCACACCGGTCAGAATGGCCATCATCAAAAAATCTAGAAACAATAAATGCTAGAGAGGGTGTGGAGGAAAGGGAACACTCTTGCACTGTTGGTGGGAATGTAAATTGACACAGCCACTATGGACAACAGTATGGAGTTTCCTTAAAAATCTAAAAATAGAACCACCATACAACCCAGCAATCCCACTACTGGGCATATACCCTGAGAAAACCATAATTCAAAAAGAGTCATGTATCAAAATGTTCATTGCAGCTCTACTTACAGTAGCCAGGACATGGAACCTACCTAAGTGTCCATCAACAGATGAATGGATAAAGAAGATGTGGCACATATATACAATGGAATATTACTCAGCCATAAAATGAAACGAAATGGAGTTATTTGTAGTGAGGTGGATGGACCTAGAGTCTGTCATACAGAGTGAAGTAAGTCAGAAAGAGAAAGACGAATACCATATGCTAACACATATATATGGAATCTAAGAAAAAAAGATATGTCGTGAAGAACCTAGGGGCAAGATGGGAATAAAGACAGAGACCTACTAGAGAATGGACTTGAGGATATGGGGAGGGGGAAGAGTAAGCTGTGATAAAGTGAGAGAGTGGCATGGACATATATACACTATCAAATGTAAAATAGATAGCTAGTGGGAAGCAGCCGCATAGCACCGAGACATCAGCTCGGTGGTTTGTGACCACCTAGAGGGGTGGGATAGGGAAGGTGGGAGGGAGGAAGATGCAAGAGGGAAGAGATATGAGAACATATGTATATATATAACCGGTTCACTTTGTTATAAAGCAGAAACTAACACACCATTATAAGGCAATTATACTCCAATAAAGATGTTAAAAAAAGAAAAAAGAAAAAAGAAGACCACATCTTGGGCTACTTTCTGAGGAAATGTAAATAAAAATAATGTTAATGATAATAAAAAAAAATCTTGGTTTTTTGAGAGTTGTTTAGAATTAAGAGTATGAAATTTAGTAGTGTTTAAAATTTAAGTTCTTTTTTTCACAAGTAAATTTAGGTAATCTGTATGTACGAATTTTTTAAGCTTACTATTTTCTCAAGAGAAATTTAGGAGAAAAAAATAGAACTTTAAAAGCTGAGAGAAAAAAAAATATCCTAGAAGTCATGTGGCTTAGAGATGCTACAGATAGTGTACTCAGGACTGTTTTGAGCAAGTAGCTTCTTTATATCCTTAGTTAATCCACAGAGGATTTACATGGCTTGTAAAAACACATCCAACAAAACAGTAAAGCATAAATAAAATATCAGACCAGGGAAACATAAAGTCCATACATTTGTATCTAATATCCCAAATAGTAAAAAAAATAAAAGGGAAATTTGTTAGTTACATAGTTTTCATTAACATAATCATCAGGGAAATACAAATCAAAAACACAATGAGATATCACTTCAAACCCATCAGAATGGTTGCAGTAAAAAGGCAAGAAATAATAAGTGTTGTCGAGGATGTGGAAAGAAAGAAACACTGGTGCACTGTTGGTGGAAATATAAATTGTTGTAGCCACTATTCAAAACAGGATGGAGGATCCTCAAAAAATTAAAAATAGAGCTACTAAATGATCCAGCAATTCCACTGCTGGGTATTTATCTGAAGAAAATGAAAACAATGATTCTAAGAGATATATACACCCCAATGTTCATTGTGGCATTATTCACAATAGAGAAGAAATGGAAACTGTCTAAGTGTCCATCAACAGATTAACGGATAAAGAAGATGTGGTATAGATATACGAAGGAATATTACTCAGCCATAAAAAAATAGTGTTATCTTGTCATTTTCAATAACATGGATGGACCTAGAGGTTATTATGCCAAGTGAAATAAGTCAGACAAAGACAAATACCATATGATTTTCTTACATGGGGAATCTAAAACACAAAACCAATGAAGAACCATAATAAAACAGAAACAGTCTCATAGATACAGAGAACAAACTGGTGGTTGCCGGAGGGGATAAGGAGGTGGATGGGTGAAATAGGTGAAAAGGATTAAGAGGCACAAACTTCCAGTTATAAAATAAATAATCATGGGGATTATATTAGTCAATATATTATTGACTATATTCTCAGCATAGAGATAATGTCATGGGAAAAATGCTAAACAGATTTATGAGGACTACATGTTAAATGGAGAAAATACATGTACTACATTATATTCTCTATACTGAGAATATAGTCAATAATACTGTAATAACTTTGTATGGTGACAAATGGTAACTATACTTAAAGTGGTGATTATTTTTTAATGTATAAAAATATTGAATCAGTATGTTGTACACATGCAACTGATATAAGATTGTAAACCAATTATACTTTAATATTAAAAGAAATAATTTTTTTAAATAAAAAATAAAAATAATTAAAACTTTTTTGGTAGATATGAAACATGTAGTTTTTGAGTTGCAACTTAAACTTTTAACATTAGTCACACATGTAGTTGCCTCCAGTACTAGTTTAAGAATTTAGCTCTATCTATATCTGTGAGATGGCACGTCACCTCACACATTGTTCAGTTCATCATTGATTCATGTTTTCCTTTATCCCTGACAGATGGCTGGCCACTGCTGCCCACGTGGAGTTCATAGTCTAGTCAGGAGCACAGAGTCCTCAGAGATGAGTAAAACATACAGGGGGAGCTTGGAGTTTAAACAGAACTGGAATAATAGGAAAGGTTTACTTGCAAAATGGAATTTAAACTGACTAAAAAATGTGTACAAATTGTCAAGGTTAAAGAAAAGGGAAAGATGATTATTGCTCTGTACGATTATAAAATGAAGACAATTACAATACACATTGAAAGCACACAAATTCAAATAGGTTCATGTTTTGATCCAATAGGTAGAATCAGGCTTTTCTATAAGTTTTCTTATATTCAATAGACCCACAATATTTTCTAGATGTTTTAGATAAATTGAATTAGTATTTTTAAATAGAAAATTGCAACATATAAAATTCTACTTGGATAAAAGTCACATTATTTTGGTTGTTCTTCCTGTGAAGAGATTTAGCTGCTGACACTGAAGATCCTGAAGCCCAGACAGGATGCCCTGTGGAAACTCTGTCAGGTCACTGATTCCACGTCTTTCAATGCAGTTCTGACTCCTTGAAATTATCTTTATTAAGTTGTTGATTGTTTATCTCCTACATAATGCACAATTTAAAAAGGCAGAAATTTACAATGGTGTTCAGCATTGCTTAATATATGTCTGCTGACTAAATAGATGGATTCGGAGGTTCATGATATAAATTTAAGTAGATAATTTTAAGAAGGGAAAAGAGTCAAGGTCAGAAATTGGTATAGGAAAGGAAGATGCCATGTCCACTGGCAGGTAATTAATCACTAAAACGTTATTTTTATGGCTGCTTCCGATAGTTGCAATATCATTGGCATACATTTTTTTAATTGAAGTATAGTTAACTTCCAATGTTATATTTGTTTTATGTATACAGATAGCAATTTGATATATTTATAGATTATACTCCATATAACATTATAAAATATTGACTACATTCTCTGTGTTGAACACTACATCATTGTAACTTATTAATTTTATAGCTAGTAGTTTATACCTCTCTTTTACTTATTTTTCCCCTTGTCTCACCCCTCTTCCCCCTGGTAATCACTAGTTTGTTCTTTTTGACTATGAGTTGGTTTCTGTTTTGTTATTTTGTTTGTATGTTATATTTTTCAAATTCCACATATGTGAAAACATACCATATTTGCCTTTTTCTGTCTGACTTATTTCACTAACATGATACCCTCCAGATTCATCCATGTTGCTGCAAATGGCTAAATTACATTCTTTTCTATGACTAACATTGCATTGTGTGTGTGTGTGTGTGTGTGTGTGTGTGTGTGTGTATAACATCTTCTTTATCCATTCATCTGTTGATGGATGTTTAGGCTATTTCCATTTCTTTGCTATTGTAAATAATGCTGCAATGAACATTGGGGTGCATATATCATTTCAAATAAATGTTTTTGTTTTCTTCAGATAAATATCCAGCAGTGATTGTTATTGATTGCTGTGACTAGGACTCGTAATACTTTGTTAAATAGAAATGGTGCGAATTAGGCATCCTTGTCTTTTTCCCCATCTTAGAGGAAAAGTTTGCAGCTTTTCATCACTAAGCATGATGTTAACTGTGGGTTTTTCATAAATGGCCTTTATTATGCTGAGATATGTTCTCTATACACAACCTTTGTTGAGAGTTTTTATTATGAATTGATATTGAATTTTGTCAAATGCTTTTTCTGCATCTATTGAGATGATTATGTGATTTTTATCCTTTGTTTTGTTAATGTGGTGTTTCATGTTGATTAATTCGTGAATATGGCAACCTATTTCCATCCTTGGAATAAATGTC
Organism: Platanista minor; assembly: GCA_004363435.1. Lineage (NCBI taxonomy): Eukaryota > Metazoa > Chordata > Mammalia > Artiodactyla > Platanistidae > Platanista > Platanista minor. The sequence continues at coordinate 11,093 of RJWK010029797.1, forward strand.
ACTTTATCATGATGTGTGATCTTTCTTTATATTGTTGAATTTGGTTTCTAATATTTCATTGAGGATTTTTCATCCTTCTTCATCAGGGATATTTGTCTGTAATTTTCTTTTTTTATAGTGTCTTTCTCTGGTTTTGGTATCAGGACAATGCTGGCCTCATAGTTTCAGTTTGGAAGTGTTCCCTCTTCTTTGATATTTTAACTCTTTTTTAAATGTTTGGTAGAATTCCCCTGTGAAGCTATCTGTCCAGGACCTTTTTTGGTTGGGAGTTTTGGGATTACTGATTCAAGCTCAGTACAAGTAAAATGTCTGTTCATTTTTTTCATTTTTTCCTATTCAATCTTGGAATATTGTATCTTTCTAAGAATTTATACATTTCTTCTATTTTCTCCAATTTGTTGGCATATAACAGCTTGTAGTATTCTCTTATGATTGTATTATTGTGATATTGGTTGTAACTTCTCTTTCATTTATAATTTTGTTTACTTGGGCCTTTCTTTTCTTAAAGAGTCTGGCTAATGGTTTATCAATTTTGTTTATCTTATCAAAAAACGATCTCTTAGTTTCATTGATCTTTTCCTTTTTTTTTTTTTGGTCTTTATTTTATTTATTTCTGCTTTTTGTTATTTCCAAGTTTCTGCTGACTTAGGGTTTTGTTTGTTCTTCTTTTTCTAATGCCTTTAGATGGAAAATTAGATTGTTTATTTGAGGTTTTCCTTGTTTCTTGAGGAACGCCTGTATCACTATAAACTTCCCTCTTAGAACTGCTTTTGCTGTGTCCCATAGATTTTGGAAAGTTGTGTTTCTACTTTCATTTACCTCAATTTTCTGATTTCTTCATTTACCCATTGCTTGTTTAGTAGCATATTGTTTAGCCTCCATGTGTTTGTGTTTTTTGCAGGTTTTTTTCTTGTAATTATTTTCTAGTGTCAGAAAAGATGCTTGACATGATTTCAATTTACTTAAAGTTACTGAGACTTATTTCATGGCCTAGCATGAGATCTATCCTGGAGAAAGTTCCATGTGCACTTGAAAAGGATGTGTATTCTGCTGGATGGAATCTACTGTATATATCTATTAAGTCCATCTGGTATAATGTGTCATTAGATCATGTTTCCTTTTTGTTTTTTCTCTCTAGATTACCTATGCATTGATGTAAGTGAGGTGTTAACCCCTCCTATTATTGTATTACTCTCAATTTCTCTCTTTATGTCTGTTAATATTTGGTTTATGTGCTCCTATATTAGGTACATATATGTTTACAAATGTTATTACAACGTTTGTAAACATTACAAATGTTATATCCTCTTCTTGGATTGACCCCTTTATCATTATATAATGGCCTTCTTTGTCTTTTGTTGTAGACTTTGTTTTAAGGTCTATTTTGTCTGATATAAGTATTGAAACCCAGATTTCTTTTCATTTCCATTTGCATGAATTATCTTTTTTTTCTATCTCCTTCCTTTCAGTCTGTGGGTGTCCGTAGAACTGAAGTGCCTTGTAGACAGCATATAGATGGGTCTTGTGTTTGTTTGTTTTTTAATCCATTCAGCCACCCTATGTCTTTTGATTGGAGCATTTAGTCCATTTACATTTTTTGTGTGTGTGTGTGGTACACGTGCCTCTCACTGCTGTGGCCTCTCCCGTTGCAGAGCACAGGCTCCGGATGCGCAGGTTCAGCAGCCATGGCTCACGGGTCCAGCCGCTCCGCGGCTTGTGGGATCCTCTCGCACCGGGGGCACGAACCCATGTCCCCTGCATCGGCAGGTGGACTCTCAACCACTGCGCCACCAGGGAAGCCCTAGTCCATTTACATTTAAAGTGATTATTGCTAAGTATCTACTTATTTGTTACTTGTTTTCTAGTTGTTTTTGTAGTTCTTCTCTCTTCTTTTCATCTCTCCCCTTGTGCACTGATGACTTTCTTTGGCGTTATATATGGGTTTCTTTCCTTTGTTTTTTGAACATCTACTGTGGGTTTTTGAATTGTGGCTACCATGAGGTTCACATATATTGACCTATAACTATATCTACTTATTTTAAACTGATAGACATTTAAGACATTTAATAGACATTCTAAAAGCTCTACATTTTTTTTTACTCCACTTCCCCCCGTTTTATGTTTTCCTGTCATATTTTACATCTTTATGTCTATCCCTTAACTCTTTATTGTAATTATAGTTGATTTTACAATTTTGTCTGTTAACCTTGTGCTAGCTTATTTAAATGCTTGATCCACTGCCTTTACTATATATTTACCTTTACCAGTGAGATTTTCCCCTTCATATATTTTCTTCTTGTTATAGTCTTTTATTTTTCACTTAAAGAAAACCCTTGAACATTTCTAGTAAGACCAGTTTAGTGGTGATGAACTCTTTCAGTTTTGCTTATTTGGTAAACTTTTTATCTTTCTTTCAATTCTGAATGATAGTCTTGCCACATTAAGTATTCTTAGTTGTAGATTTTTTCCTTTCAGTAATTTAAATATTTCATACCATTCCTTTCTGGCCTATAAAGGGCCTGCTAAAAAATCAGTTTATATCTTTATGAGTGTTCTCCTGTATGTGACTCTTTGTTTTTCTCTTGCTGCCTTTAAAATTCTCTCTTTAAACTTGCTGTTTTAATTATGACATATCTTGTTGTGAATCTCTTTGGGCTCATCTTCTTGGGGACTTTCTGTGTTTCTTGGATGTGGATATCTGTTTCCTTTCTCAGGTTAAGGAAGTTTATAGTCATAATTTCATCAAATACATTTTCTGCCCCTTTCTCTATCTCTTCTCCTTCTAGACCCTTATAATGCAAATGTTAGTATTCTTTATGCTGTCCCAGAGGTCCCTTAAACTATTCTCATTGATTTTTTTTTCCTTTTGCTGTTTTGATTGGGTGATTTACACTATTCTATCTTCCAGGTCACTTATGTATTCCTCTATATCATCTAATCTGCTATTAATTCCTTCTAGTGTCATTTTCATTTCAGTTATTGTATTCTTCAGCTCTTATTGGTTTTTTTATGGTTTTATAAAACTTTTATTTTAGCAATATGATTGCATGTTTGTGTGTATATATTTATGTATGTTACACATAAGTTTGTAATGGGTCACAATGTGAAATAAATAAAATAACCGTTACTGTAAATTAGGGTAAAATTTTTTGAAAGTTGCTTCTCCCAGCCCCATTCCTTCCAAATTACAGTCTTTTAGCTTCTCTTATAAAAAGTTCAGAAGCTACTAACAGATATGATCAAAAGCATTTAATTCCTTAAAATGGATCTGGGGAAGTTCCCAGGGTTCCTGTGATGGAGGGTGTTTAAGGAAGTCATCAAGATCGCAGGTATAAAACATTTTCTCCCAAACGTGGTTAGGGCTCTCTCTGCAGTAAACAGTGTAGGGCTGTGGAACATTTTCTCAGGTACTGCACATTGGCAGTTACAGGGGAACTATAAGTGTGTATATCATGAACAGCATGTTCATGCTGAGTTCCACTTCCCAGTTATTGCGGTCAAGATATAGTTAGATGGAATATAAACCTTAAAACATATGCCTCAGTTTCCTGCTCTGATATCCTGGCTTACTGAAGCAATAGATCATTGTGCATAAACATAATGTATCACACTTATCACTAGGATAAAGAAAAGTTGTTGAAGCAAAAGTAACCTCTGCTTCCTGTAGTGGATAAAATTGAAGATTTGAGGCTTGCAGGATAAACACCCAGTTTTCCCCTCTCTGCTCCCATCATTGTCTTTCCCCCACTCTTTACACAAGCAGAGTGGCAGTTTTTCTTCTTGACCCTGATCGGTTATTTATTATATTTTCTAGTTTTATTGTTGAAGTTCTCACTGTGTTCATCTATTCTTTTTCCTTGTCCAGTGAGTATTTTTATTACTGTTACTTCATCAGGTAAATTATTTATTTCCATTTTATTAGGATTTCTCTGGGGTTTTATCTTGTTCTTTCATCTGAAACATATTCCTCTGTCTTCTCATTTTGTTTGACTTTCTCTCTTTGTCTCTATGAAATTAGGTGAAACAGTTACCTATCCCAGTCTTGAAGGTGTGTCCTTGTGTGGGAGTGTCCCTATGCAGTCTGCTGTACCCAGTGGTTTTGGTGGGAGAGCTGGATCTGAAGTGAGCATTGACCTCTTCTTCTCCCAGGATGAGCTGCCAGCCACTGCCTTGGTCAGAGGTTTGGTTGGAGTCGAGGAAATAGAGCTGGTGTCCAGTGTGAGTGGGGGTTTCTTCTGGGCTTGATGGCAATTGCTGCACTGCAGGGGGCAGGCCAGGGCCCAAGGGGCTGGAGCAGGAGCCCTGAGGGTGTTGGCCTTCTCCCTTGCAAGATGACTGTTTCCACTTTGGTTGGGGGAAGGAGAGGGCCTGAGTGGCTGCAGCTGCGGTTCTGAGCCAGCTTTGCATGTGTCCACATAGACCTTGCAGGCAAGGATGAACAGTAGTCTGATCTAAGCATTTGTGAAATACCCTATGATTTCTATGGAGCAAATAAAGATGAGGAGTTTGGTGAGACCTTGCCACAGGACTGATTCTCACAGGGCCACCTCCTTATCTTGGGGAAACTGCCACAAGGCTGTTTCCATTCCATGTTCCTAGTTTCAGTTGAGCACAGGACTTTCTACTATAGCCTTCTTTATGGTAAAATTGTAGGCTTTAACACCACTTGGCTTGGAGTTTAGAGCTGATTCTTCAGTGACAGAGTGACCACTGCCTGCTTTCTGGCACCTTCAGTTTGATGTCTTCCTGTGGGACTTGGGACACAGGGAGATGACACCATGCTGATCTTCCTGTCGCTGTAAGTAATAAACTGTCTGGATGCATCTGGGACACCATATCTTTACTAGCCAGCTCCACTGAAGAGGGGAAAGGCAAACTAGCAGCTGGAGTAGTGGTTCTTACAGCCCAGGTAGCCATCACGTTGCTGTCTATATGCATAGAAATGACTTATCTCTGTTTTCCATTCTGAGCTCCATCTTGAATTAAACAAACTTTGCTACTGAGTTTTGTGTACATTGATTCCCTGGTCTCTCTTACTTTGGTAGCATAATGAAATATGCTATACATTTCAAAGATCTGCCTCTTCTAACAGTGTAGTGGTTCTTATATGTCTTTACAATTGTTGCAGCATGAGAAATTTACAAATATACCACAGAATTTAAATTATCTAAAAATATATCATATATGCAAATATTAGAGCTTTCAGATTCTGTATTTTGACAAGGTTCAAAGACTAACATATCTTAATGGGTATTTCACTGTTCTTTCTACATCCACTGAGTGTGCAAAAAGTATTAAAGAAAACAATTTTGCTTCAATCACTACATTTGTAGTTTACAGCAAAAGAAGAGAAAGGACAGTATATCATGCCAGACAGGCTGTCCTGGCAGCACCTTGACAAGTGTGAAGAAGGAATATAACAACACCCTAAGACTCTTGTTTATACCTAACACAAAATCACTCTTCTCTAAGAATATTGTCATGCATTTGTTAAGAAATATATGCGTTCTGATTAAAATAGTTATATACTTTATATCTATTTACTGTTTATATATAAATAGAATAAGTAAAGATCATATTTAATCATTATATCAAGTATATAACATGGTTAGCTAAATTACATGATAGATGGTCAACCATTATATGACATGTACATCAAATAAGTAATTATATTGAAAAATGCTTATCTTATAAAGTGATAAAGAGTGATACTAAATACAGTATGATCCTAATATATAGATTTAATCCATAGATATAGATATACAAATATAGAGTAAAACCTGTACAGAAGTTTATCTAGCTGTTACTAGCTGTTAATTGTGCTACCTTGAAGAAGGAGTACTAAGAAGTGAGTGATTTTTAAATTTCTTTTCTAATATTTCTGTTTCTAAAGAATACTTTCTAAAATTTCTAAACACTTTCTAAAATTTTCAAGCAATAAAATTATTCTCCCCTTTCCCCTCTTCCTTTTACTTCTTTTCTTCTTTTGGTATAGTGCTCTATGAGTTTTAACACATACATAGATTCTGGTAAACACCATCACCAAAAGAGTACAGAACAATTCCACACCCCAAAGAATTCCCTTTTCCTATCCCTTTGCACTCAGGCCCTCTTTCTACTTCTGATCCCTGATGACTACTAATCTGTTCTCTGCTCCTATAGCTTTGCTTTTCCAGAATGTGAAGTAAATGGGTAACATCATTTTTACTTCTATCTTAAGTTTTCTTATTGTTTCAAATTAAGAAATGAGGTTTCTGCAGAATTATTTATCTATGAGATGATTGTTTTCTAATGAGTGATTACTGGACTCAGAACTGCTTATTCAATGTGTATGTCTTTTAATTGTTTCATGTGTATTTCAAATTTCTTTCCAGGAATTTAGCATCACCCTTTGCCTCTACCTTGAGTGTACAAGGATGCTCATCTAAAAACAATGCTTTGGGGGCTTCCCTGGTGCGCAGTGGTTGAGAGTCCGCCTGCTGATGCAAGGGACATGGGTTTGTGCTCTGGTCTGGGAAGATCCCACGTGCCACGGAGAGGCTGGGCCCGTGAGCAATGGCCGCTGAGCCTGCACGTCCAGAGCCTGTGCTCCGCAACGGGAGAGGCCACAACTGTGAGAGGCCTGCGTACTGCAAAAAAATAAATAAATAAATAAATAAATAATAAAAAAATAAAAAGAATGCTTTGTTATCATGGATTGAAAATGTGATAGGTAAAAATTACATTTTGTTCACTTGATTTGGTTTTTTCTTCATTATCAATTTGTTGGATTTTATTCTAAGCATATTAATAGCCATGCACATTTTCTTTTGTATGAATCTTTGTTCGTATCTTTTGCTCACACCTTCTAGGATATTAGTGATATTTTTAATTATTAACCTTTAGCAATTCTTTAAAAATAAGAGGATTAACACTTTGCCAGTTTTGTTTATTGCAAAATGTTTCCCCCTTTAAACCAATTGCTCTGGTTGTTTGTAACTCCTAGTGATTTTATTTTAATGACTATCTTCCCTAACTCAACATCAGTTAAATATTCCTCTGTACTTTTATTTTGAAAAAAAAAGTAATTATATATTTTCCTTAATAGATCAAAGACTAGGTTACTGGATTTTGTTCCTTTTGGTTTAGTCAGTGTCCACTTAGCTGTTTGTAGATCTATATTACACAGCAGGTTAAAGTATCCAATTCCCAGTCCTCTGCTATTCACTCTCTGTATCAGGGCAGTTCTTAGAGCTGATGGAAAGTCCAGTCTAGCAGCCTCTGTCAGCCACTGTTAATTGCCTTCACTCTTTCCCCTCTCTTTTCTCGAAAAAAAAAATTTCTTTTTTTTTCCAGACAGGCAATGTGATCGACCCTAAATAATGATGAATCATAATTGGCTTAAGATAGTCATGATGGTATTAATTGATTTCCCAACTTCTCTTGGAATAGGGTAGCTGTATGACCCAGTTAGAATTGCCAGGTGAAGTACAGGATGTCCAGTTAAATTTGAATCTAAGATAAACAATTACTAATTTTTATGTCCGTCCCAAATATTACATTGGACATACTTATAGTAAACATTGGTTGTAGTTTATCTGAAATTCAAATTTAACTGGGACCCTTATAATTTTATTTGCAAGACCTGATGCAAACCTACACTCAGTTCTGGCCCGTGAAACCTAATGGAAAGTTTGTTGCAAGGATTTCTGGGAAAGTCTTGTTTTTCTAATAAAAATTTCACATAAGACTGGTTTTTCTTTTGCCCCATTCTTGAATGTAGATACAATGGAGGTTTAATAGCCATCTTGTGAGGAGTGTTACCACCACAAGCTTTAGGAATGAAAGCCACCAACTGAGGAGGCATTTTGGAAGCCACCTGAAGCTGGGTCTCTGGCATCAGAGGCACTGGAGCCTGACTGCCAAATTTTTTTCTTCACAAGAAAAATAGCTCCTATTTAGTGAAACCACTGTAAGTTGGATTTTTTGTATTTTAAGTTGAATGCAGTTCTAATGGTCACATACTCCTTGGGGACTATTTCTTTCTCTTTCTACACCACGACTGCTTTGCTTGTATTATAATAAATACAATCATTCATTCATTCAGTGACCACATTGTAAACAGCAACTTTATGTTTGGGAAGCATTGATTCACTCTACCACTCTCCCAACCTCTGCCAGTTATTTTCCAAGATGGTGCAAAGTATAGAAGGTTGATGAAGTTAAAAGCATACTTCAAATTCTTCAAAAAACATTAGCCACATACCAGATGCAATATTTGAGTCAGGGATCAGAGAATAGGGAACTTATAGTGTATCCTCCTACTTTTGTTCGAGACTTATTTTTGTTCATGACTCTTTGACATGAACTAAAATATATGTGGTCTCTGGTAAATTTTTCAATCCAATATTTTTGTCTTTTAAGGGGTGAAAATTTTTCCTTAATTCTGGGAACAGGTCCTCAGTCATGGCTTTTGGTAGTGTGACTTTTTGTCACTCACCATTTTGAGCATCATTTCACAAATTTAATGGGAACTCAAGATAGACTGTCTCAGGAGATACTAGGCAATGCTATTTAAGAATAGACATTCCTATTCTTGAAAAATTTGACAGTAGTCCACCAGTCATGACTCTGTTGCTGATAAGTTTTGCATCCATGTTTTAGTGAAAGGTAACTCCTTCTAGGAAGTTTTTTGAGTGTCACAGGTTTGGGGCCCTGCTGTGTACTGAGGGAAGACGTGTAGGAAGTCGTGAACAAAGCACAGCCAATTAACTTCAATCCCAACCAGATAATTTTCCAAAAAAAAAAATTCTACGTACTAATTTGATTAGTATTTTAAATACTATATTCAGGGGGCTTCCCTGGTGGCACAGTGGTTGAGAGTCAGCCTGCCGATGCAGGGGACATGGGTTTGTGCTCCGGTCCGGGAAGATCCCACATGCCGCGGAGCGGCTACGCCCAGAGCCTGTGCTCTGCAACGGGAGAGGCCACAACAGTGAGAAGCCCGCATACTGCAAGAAAATAAAAAATAAATAAAAAAAAATACTATATTCAAAATACATTTTATACTTATCTTAAAAATATATAAGAATGCCAACTACTTACAAGACGATCAATAAACTCTTTAGTAACTGAGAGAAATTTATGGCAAATTAATATACTGATATTTACATCATGTTGATTACTTGAAGAATTGGTTGCTGAGTAAATCTAATAATTATATTTCATACGTTTGGTGATTTCAAAGCTGTATTTAGCTTTTCAATTCCTACTCGTTAAAAAAAATACATATTTTTCAAGTGAGGTTACTCAAGCTTTATTCTGTTAATGGCAGTATAATGGCTTAAAAGCATAAACTGTGTGTGGTAGGCTGAATAATGGACCCCCTAAAATGTCCATTTGCCAATTCCTAGAACCTATGAGCGCTACCTTACATGGCAACAGGGACTTGGCAGATATGGTCAAGCTGAAGATCTTGAGTGGGGAGATTGTACTAGATTATGCAGGTAGACCTGATGTAATCACATGGATGCTTATAAGAAGAAGGTGAAGGATCAGATGGATGGAGGTGATGTAAAGACAGAAGCAGAGATTTGAGATGCTACATTCCTAGCTTTGAAGATGGAGGAAGAGGCTACAGGCCAGGTAATGCAATGGATGTGGTTGTAAAAGCTAGAAAGACAAAGAAGCTTCTTTTTCCCTAGAACCTCCAAACAGAAAGAGTGTCACCAGGCTGACACCATAGATAAATCCCTGTCACATTTCTTACCCTCATAACTGTTCGATAATAAAGGTGTGTTGTATTAATCCACTGAGTTTGTGGTAATTTGTTATAGGAGCCACAGGAAACTAATAGGTGAAAATTGCTTCTATTGTATCATAATGTTTCAGGAAAAACAAAAGTGGGTGATTGGGACAGAAAGTCTGTGTGATAGATAGAAATGAATCACTAGGGTGGGTATACAAAAGACATAAAATGGGAATTAGTCTAGATGTTCATTTAACAAACCTTTTAGTACCCAGGAGAAAGAAAAACTAATAGCAGTGAGTAAAAAAAAAAATATCATGAGTAAAACTGTCTGATTTAATGCTAGTAACATAGGTTTTAAAGAAGAACTTTTTCCCCAGTAAACAACCCCCCACCATTTTTCAGCCCTGACTTTCCATTTCTCAGACCCCTGAGGTATCTAGTACAATACAGGTATTCAGGAAATGTTAGTCTCTTTCACCCCAGTTATAGATTCTGAAGATATTTCCTTGTTATAAGAAATATATCCTTAGTCTCAAAATCTAAAAACATTTAACTAATGCATCTTGGATATGTTGAACACAACTCAATTGACATCTTTCTCATTATATATATATGAATAGTTTGCACTAGCAGTTATTTAAAAGATAAATACTACAATTGAAATTAGTGTTGCCAATGACTTTTTGTTATCATTGTTTGTTTGTTTAGATTTCACATATACATGAGATCATGCAGCATTTGTCTTTCTCTGACTTATTTCACTAAGCTTAATACCCTCAAAGTCCATCCATGTTGTCACAAATGGCAGGATTTCCTTCTCTTTTATGGCTGAAAAATATCCATAATTTCTTCTTTACCTATTCATCCACTGATGGAAATGTAGGTTGTTTCCATGCCTTGGTTATTGTAAAGAATGATGCAATGAACTTGGAGGTGCAGATATCTCTGAGATAACAATTCATTTTCTTCAGATTTTTACCAAGAAGTGGAAGTGCTGGATCATATAGTAGTTCTATTTTTTTACTTTTTGAAGAAACCCTATACTGTTTTTTATAGTAATTTTACCAGTTTCCAATCTTACCAACAGTGCACAAGTGTTCCTTCTTCTCCATATCTTCTCCAGCACTTTTCTCTTTCTGATGACAGCCATTCTGACAGGTGTGAGGTGACTGTGGTTTTGACTTGAATTTCCTTGATGATTATTATGATTTGTTGACCTTTTCTTGTACCTGGTGATTTTCTTCAAACTTGGACATCAGAATCATTCTGTATTTTAATGCATCCTATTCCCCAGAATCATATCCTTCTTTTCATGTATCTGTTGGCCAGTTGAATATCTTCTTTGGAAAAATTATATTCAGGTCACTTACCCTTTTTTGAAAGTAGATTGGTTTTTTTGTTTGTTTGCTTGCTTGCTTGTGAACTGTATAAGTTTCTTATTTTGGACATTAATTCTTCATCAGATATGTGGTTTGCAAATATTTTCTCGGGCTGCCTTTTCATTTTGTTGATTGTTTCTTCTACTGTGCAGAGGCTTTTAAGTTTGATGTAGTCCCACATGTTGATTTTTGCTTTTATTTTTTGTGCTTTTGGTGCCATAGCCATAAAACCATAGCCAAGACCAGTGCCAAGGAATTTTTCCCTATGTTTTCTTCTAGGAGTTTAATGGCTTCAGATCTTACATTTAAGTCTTTAATCCATTTTGAGTTAATTTTTGTGTATGATGTAATATAGGGGTCCAGTTTCATTCTTTTGCATGTAAATATCCTGTTTTCCCAGTAGCATTTATTGAATAGATTATCTTTTCTTCACTGAGTATTCTTGGCTCGCTTGTTGAATATTGGTTGACAATATATGTACAAGTTTCCTTTTAGACTCTCGATTTTGTTCCATTGGTCTATGTGTTAGTATTTATGCCAATACCATACTGTTTTGATTACTATAACTTTGTAAAAATAGTTTGAAATCAGATACTGTCATGCTCTGGCTTTGTTCTTCTTTCTCAAGATTGCTTTGGCTATTTGAGGTCTTTTATGGTTCCATACAATTTTTAGAATTGTTTCTTCTATTTCTGTAAAAACTGCCATTGAAATCTTGATAGGAATTACTTTGAATCTATTGATGGTTTGGGGTAGTACATTTTAATAACATTAATCCTTCCAATCTACAAAATGGTATATCTTTCCATTTATTTGTGTTTTCTTCAATTTCTTTCATCAGTGTTTTATAGTTTTTAGTATACAGATCTTTCATTTCTTTGTTAGACTTATTCTGAATATTATATTGTTTTGAATGCTATTGTAAGTGAGATTGTTTTCTTTCTTTTTCAGATACATCATTGTTAGTGTACAGAAATGCAACTATATTTGTGTGCTGATTTTGTATTCTGCAAATAATTCATTGATTAGTTCAACAGGTTTTTGATGGAATCTTTAGGATTTTCTATGTATAAAATCAGTTTATTTGCAAACAGTGTGTCTATTTTACTTTTTTGTCTATTTTGCTTCCTTTCCAATTCATATGTCTTTCACATATTTTTCTTGCCCGGTGGCTCTGGCTGGAACTTACAGTACCATGTAAGTAGGAGGGCGCAGAGTGGTCACCCTTGTCTTGTCTTCCTGATCTTACAGAAGAAACTTTCAAACTTTATCATTAAATTTGATCTTAGCCATGGGCTTGTCATATGATCATCCTGCCTTTTAGATCCAAAAGACAACAAATTCTCCTTTAAGACTAACCTCATTTAAATTGGATTTCTGTGATTGGCATCCAAAGTGTCAGTCTGATGATCCCATCCCTTTTTTTTATATTGTTTTTAAGGCTACTCTGATTAATCACTTCATATTTTCAGTATTTCTGTGACCTAAAATTCACTTTCTTCAAATATGTCCTACTGCTTTAAAATACATAAACATCTTATGATACAATTTTAATATCAAAATATCATTTCTTACTTGAAGTTATTCCTGATTCTTGTAGTTACAAACTAACCTCTCTAGGCTCTCATGGCTAGTGATCCTCTTCAAACATGGACTCGCAGAAGTATACTTCGTCCTACATCTTAATGTCTCCTATTCCCCAGAATCCATACCCTTCTTATTTATATTCAATCCCTTCTCAAAAGTGCTTCTCAAAACTTTTATTAATACTAATGTGTGAGTAAATGATTGTCAGCTATAGTGGTATTAGTAAAGTGGTGGTTTTAGATTTAAAATGATCTGAATAATAAGAATAGGCTATTAAGTTCTAAAAGTAGAAGTTTAGGTATTAGCAAAAATGAACAGTGATGTCATGGGCTTCTAAGGTATAATGCCATGATTGGCTTTCTTAAATCATTTCTTGTGTGAAATACAAAAATCAAAGTGTATTATAGGTGTCTTGTAACAGAATAGTCTTTAGATAAACTCAGAGATATCTGAAATATTTGTAGATGTTTAAAAATCACAGCTGAATCAGTATGTGTGACAAAGATTTCATATTCTTACAGTTACCATTCTAAAACAATGGCATGTGTATGACAATGCTCAAACTTAAATTTTTAAATGGTCTTCTAGGTGTAAGATGAAAAAAATAAACACAACTCTTTTTTTCCCTAACTCTAACAGATAACAAGAGGAATGAGAAAGAGAAATAGACATTATCTTAATAAAAGAAAAAACAGATATAGAATATATATATATATCATGTTGTAGTAAAAACAACACAGGGATGAGGATGAGTGCCCAACAACATGTGTGCTGGTGCGGATGTCAGGCAGATATGCTGGGACATACTTCTCAAAGGTAGAGGGCTATCCTGAGGGAAAGGTCAGTGTTACCTTCCTCGGAAAAGCATAATCCTTTCAGAGATGAGAACTGCTGTGGAAACTTCCCTCACATAGGTTACAAGGGGGACTGAAGTGACTAAGGAAATCCACCATCTTTACAACTGCATGTAAGGTTGCAAGAGTAAACCTGTGGGTGTGAAGCAGTTTTAAGCTACAAAAGAGTGTGGGGAAAAGGTGTATTACCTACATTTGAAAGTCAAGTAAGAAGCATATGCATGCTTGAATGCATGCAAACACTGTAGAAAAGCTGAGGATTATATAATTAACAGTGTGCTGTGGAGCTAAGGAATTAGAGGTGGAAGAAACCAGATGCCTCACAGGCAGTGGGAAATTGACAGGCACTGAGAAAGATTAATTTCACTAAATGAGGCACAATTATGAAGAACCACAATAACTTTTAAAATGTGTAAGCATTTTCAAT
>RJWK010029798.1:0-25069 GCA_004363435.1 Platanista minor
AGTCAGAATGGCCATCATCAAAAAAATCTACAAACAATAAATGCTGGAGAGGATGTGGAGAAAAGGGAACCCTCCTGCACTGTTGGTGCGAATGTAAATTGTTACAGCCACTGTGGAGAACAGTATGGAGGTTCCTTAAAAAACTAAAAATAGAACTACCATATGACCCAGCTATCCCACTACTGGGCATATACCCTGAGAAAACCATAATTCAAAAAGATACATGTACCACAAAGTTCACTGCAGCTCTATTTACAATAGCCAGGTCATGAAAGCAACCTAAATGTCCATCGACAGACGAGTGGGTAAAGAAGATGTGGCACATATATACAGTGGAATATTACTCAGCCATAAAAAGGAACAAAACTGAGTTATTTGTAATGAGGTGGATGGACCTAGAGTCTGTCATACAGAGTGAAGTAAGTCAGAAAGAGAAAAACAAATACCGTATACTAACACACATATATGGAATCTAGAAAAATGGTACTGATGAGCCTAGTGACAGGGCAGGAATAAAGACGCAGATGTAGGGAATGGACTTGAGGACACGGGGTGAAGGGTAAGCTGGCACGAAGTGAGAGAGTAGCATTGACATATTTACACTACCAAATGTAAAATGGATGGCTGGTGGGAAGCTGCTGCATAGGACAGGGAGATCAGCTTGGTGCTTTGTGATGACCTAGAGGGGTGGGTTAGGGAGGATGGGAGGGAGGCTCAAGAGGGAGGGCATATGGGGATATGTATATATATACTTATAGCTGATTCACTTTGTTGTGCAACAGAAACTAACACAACATTGTAAAGCAGTTATACTCCAGTAAATAAAAATAAAAAAAAAAAAACACCTAATAAGCAGACAATTTCTATTCCATCAGACAGAGAGAAATCTTAAGGATAAGTCAGTTAAATGATACTGGAAAAACATTTGTGACTCTGTGATTCCGTGATGTGACTTAAAATAACAGCGCTTTTAGAATTTAGTATTAAAATAGGTATATTAGTATTTTGCTCATCTCTAAGGCAGAATAGTTACTAATACCTATCCTGCTTTCTTCACAAGATTGTGGTGGTGATAAAATTAAATCATGTATAAGAAAACTTTTGTCAACTCTAAAATGCTTTTATAAACAATGATAATACTGCTAATAATGATAAACTGTTAGATACAGCTCTATATTTTACTCCACTGTTCAGAAAATTGAAAAACAATTTTGTTTTCTGATGAATATCAGATCCTGCATTTACTTATATTTCAAAGGTCGATATTTTCCTTTAAAAATAATATTTATGATTTAATGATTTAGCTGTTTTTTACATGCAGCATACCCAAACAGAAATAAGTCTTACCAAGATAGAATTTCCAGTCCATGTGACTACTTGATGACCCTTGGAGGGCTTCTCTAATGTAAGAGTTTATGACAAAAGAATTTCTTGAGGCTGACTGAACTGATGTTTTGAGATTATGACTGAATACAGTTTACACCACTTACTTCTGTCCTACATACCTATCCTGTGTTTCTTCTCACCAAGAATCATTTTAACCTTCACCAGAGTAGCAAAGGGAATGAATGAGTTCAGGGCCAGTTGGATTTGATTTCTTTTAGTCTGTCTGCTCACATTGCCCTTAGCCTCACAGGTGTCTGTCTGTGGCTTCCATCCTGCCTGCCATCCCTCGGCTCTCATTCTTTGCATCTCCAAGTGCTTGAATTTCACTGTATGGACCATCGTGGTGGAGGTTTTGCTTTTCTCTAGTTTATTGACTCACCTGTTGAAGAATCTCAAATCACTGTTGTCTAAACATGAAGAGCTTGCTGCAGAGTCACTGGGAATCCTTTGCTCAATGTGTCTGGCTGTATGTGAAGAATAAACGCAGCCATTTCACTTCCATTTTCAATATCTAATTGAAAGTTCCTCTTACTGGCCAAGTCCAATCGAGAACGATACAAGGAAGGGGATTCTGGATAACCAGTTCTAATGATACAAGGAAGGGGATTCTGGATAACTAGTTCTAGCCTTGGAAGGGAGCGTTGATGGAGCCCAGTTGAGTACAGACAATCGAGCACAGCAAGGGAGGAGTAAGGATTTAAGAAATTAATGTGTTTAAAGTGTTTAGAACAGTGCCTGGCACGTGGGACACTTGGCATGACTGTAGGATACATGCAAAAGATGGGACCTTATGAAACAGGAGTAGAAAGATTAGAAGGGGAGAATAAGCTGAGATTAAAAGACAGTGAAATGAGATGAAAATACAAGCTGAGGGAGAAAGTAAACATGGTGAGATAAGGAAGAAATTCAATGACAGATTTTGATAGAATTAAAATCTTTAAAAAAAAAGGTTACTATAGTTGATTTGCAATATTGTGTTAGTTTCAGGTGATAAAATTAAAATCGTTATTGGAGGCAATAAAGAACAGATGTGACACTGCAGAAAAACGTGTGAAATGGAAGCTGCATTTGGAGTTTCTAGGTTCAGTAACAAAAATCCATCTCATGTTAGCTCAAGTGAAAAACGAGAATTTATTGGTTTGTGTAACTGGGAAATTCAAGCTACCTTCAGGCATAACTGGCTGCAAAGGCTCCACAGTGTCACGAGGACTCTTCTTCTCTTCCCATCTCTTGGCTCTGCTTGCTTCTGCATGACTTCACTTGCAGACAAACTCTGTCTAGGTGATCTCAAGGCTGGTGTTTCCAAAATTAAATCATCCTCGCAGCAACTGATCCCAGAGGAAAGGACAACAGTTCTTTTTCCCCCAGCCTCAGATCCATCCATGACTCTGGCCTTGCTTGGTTATGTGTCTGCCCTCGATTTAATCATGGTTTCCCAAGGGCTGGGGTATCTGACTGGACAACCTGTCACATGGCCACTCCTGTCACTAGGCAGGAAGGCTGCTTTTGATGGCCCCGCTAGATCACGTGGAGTGAGGGAGGGGCAGTTTACAAATAAATAATGCTGCTAGGCAGATTTAAAAAAAATTAACACATGTCCACTACAAAGGAATAATTTAGGAAAATGATCCAGATATGTGGAAAAGGGCAAGGAAGTAAATTCAGTGGGGGGAAAAAAAGGCGGGAGGAAGAGATCAAGCATGTACAGTAATAATTCTAGGTGCTCCTGAGGAAGAAACCATAACTAGTCTTTGTGAAAATATTATATACCACTAAAAAGATAAAGCAGTTTATCTTGAGTGCAAAATAAATGTGTAAAAGTGATATATATAATAATATGATAATGATTGTATTTTCCTGTATAGGACCTATAGAAGATAAGGATGAAACTTCACTGAAAGCTAAAATAAAAGATTTAAAGAAATGGAGAAATATACCTTCTCCTGTGAACAGACTGAAATCTTGTTGAGATATCATTTTTCCCTACATTGTTCGTTAGGTTTAGTGCAATGCCCATTAAAATTCCATTTGTTTCCTATGTGGAACTTACTAGGATTATTCTAATGTTCATCAGTGAGAATAACTAGTTTAAAATTAAGAAAAATTTTGAAATAGAAGAGTCATAAAGGGAACCTGGTTTAATGGGTATAAATCGTTACAGTCATACATTTAAGAAATGTGTGAGTAAGACAGTGAATGTTAAGTCCTTAATATGGTAGCTGGTACATAATAAGTGGCCTAAAATGACAATTATTATTACTGTTGTTATTATTATTTCCCCTCTTTCTTCCCTCCCCCTTTCACTTCTCCTCCCTCCGCCTTCTTTTTCATTCTCTTACTCTGAGGACATGATAGGGAACAAAACATTAAATAAAACGGGGCAGGGCTTCCCTGGTGGCGCAGTGGTTGAGAGTCCGCCTGCCGATGCAGGGGACGCGGGTTCGTGCCCCGGTCCGGGAAGATCCCACATGCCGCGGAGCAGCTGGGCCCGTGAGCCATGGCCGCTGGGCCTGCGCGTCCGGAGACTGTGCTCCGCAACGGGAGAGGCCACGACAGTGAGAGGCCCGCGTACCGCAAAAAATAAAATATAAAATAAAATAAAATAAAATAAAACGGGGCAAAATCAGTCATCGACCCTCAGGCCAGCACCTGTCCTGGGTTGATTTTCAGGAATTTTCAGAGATTTTCAGGAATCTCTGTCATCTTATTCAAAACAGTTTTTTATAGAACACCATCTCATCTTGAGAAGACTGCCTGGAGAATGGGGTCCCATCTGTCGTCGTTGTCCCAACTCAGTGAGCATTTAGGGTTTGGATTATTCAGAAAAAAAAGAGTGTATGTGTGTTTGCCCTTTCCTCTGACAAACCTCTCTTCCACTGTAACGTTTTTCTTCTTCCTCAGTTGTGACGGCCTGAGGAAGGGAGCAAACACATGTTGCAGACATTTGAGAAATGTCAGATGAGCTTCCCTTGGTCCTAAGTAACAGGTTAGGTGGAGGAAGATGCCTAATCTGCTCGGGTAACCTTGTTTCCAATGTTCAGACATCCTTGCAGGTAGCGAAAATCGGGAGCTTGCCGCTCGCTCTCAATGTCCCTCGGCGTAAGCCCCCGTTCCTGTGGGATAACCTCAAGCCTTGATATTCTGGGAGATCGGTAGAGACAGGCTCCTGGGCTTTTCTCCTGTGTGGCTCTGTGGTGTCCGCTTGTTTGAATGTGCAGCTCATGTCAATCTTAATATTTGTTTTGAGTCACATATGCTGGCCTCTAATTTGCAATTTACATGGATGATGGGGCCCTATTCATTGTCCCACTCCCGCCGCCTTTGTGCTGTTCACCTCTCTTCACACAGCCATTAGGCTGAACAGCATATAATTAGGTAACCCATGTAAAGCATAGATTTCTGAAAGGTTATAGCTCTTTTCAAAATGTAAGGGTTTACATTTTTACCCTCATTCGTTTCTAAACAAAACAACATTCCCCCCTACGGCTTTCATCTGGATGTAGTAACTTAGAAACAGTTAGTCTTGCAGGTGGGTAATAATTTTGGTTTGTTTTCACCTGAGAGTCCGTTTTTGTTTACACAGTTTGTGTTTAACTTGGTGCAGGCTGAGGTTGATTGGCCATCATTTGTAGATGAGTGTGTTGCTTTTTGAAACCAATCAAAATTGGCTTATTTTAAATCCCTGAAGATTTTAAACTCACCCAACAAAATAACTCAGTTTTCAGATTATTTTTGTTTCTTTTGGTACCGGTGTGCACAAAACCTACTTAAAATTGCTTAACGTAAAGCCTATGAAAATGCAAGTAGTGAAGGAAACAGATGTTCTTGCCAAAATTATGCTAATTACATTTAAGCTGTGTTCACTTGTCAGACAGGTTCATGATTATAAACATAGTTTAAAAAGTAGTTGGTGATGAGGCCAATGTAAACTCTTTTTTTTTTTTTTTTTAATTAATTAATTAATTAATTTGGCTGCGTCAGGTCTTAGTTGTGGCACGCGGGATCTAGGTTCCCTAACCAGGGATTGAACCCAGGCCCTCTGCATTGGGAGCGCGGAGCCTTAGCCACTGGACCACCAGGGAAATCCCAGTGCAAGCTTTTAAATAGAAGTATATATACATGCTTCATTGAAATAAAATCATATAATGCATTAGGGATCCTATGAAAGTTTTAATGCATTATCATTTCTTACACTTGATATTATTTTTGAAAGAAATAAAAATGTACAATTTTTTTTTAACGCTGCAAGGTTGAAAGGAAAATAACAAGATACATTGATATTATCCAGAGCACTGATTCATAGTGGTCAACTGGGGAATTCATTAAAATGCAGATTCTTGGGCCCCATTTACCAAAATTCTGTTACAGAGGATTGAGGATGGATCTCAGGAATCTAAAAATTTTAATAAGTACCCCAGATGATGCTATTGCAGAAAGCTTGCAGGCAACATTAGAAATACTTGTTTTGTACAAATGCAATTAATTGTGCATTTTGTCTAGATGTTCAGTTGTACATTTCTGTGTTCTACCTTTTACATCTTGAAAAAGTGAAGATGGGTTTTTAAAGTGACTGTTACTACACCCTTTGCATTATAAATTTAATAGAATCTAATGTAATGGACAAGTTGACTAGCTGTCCACTGGTGAATTTGCCACATAGAACTCCATCTGGCAAATAGATAAATAATATCTTCAGCTCATGACTGATCTCAGGAAATAGAGAAGCAGATAGACAGTGAGATGTTTGCCCATCAGGGATTATATGAGTTGGCTTCTGGTCTCTCCTCTCATTTGTCAGTCAAGTTAATGTAAATGACCACTGTCATCTAAAGTACGTTTGGCAAAATTTATATATGTTTTTCTCTTTAAATCTCTATTTTCCACACTTTGGTTTGATTGTATCTAATGTGTATTCAGAGGATGAATATTCCTTAATGTGGATCCTTTTATTGTTGGAGGGTCAAGTCATTGCAATGATATTTACTAGAATAAAACTATCAGTACCCAATCACTAGCCCTCCCAGATAAGGGGCATTTGAAGAGTCCAATCAGAAAAGGAAGAGAAAAGTGTGGTTGGGAGGGTGAAAGCTGGAGAGTTCCAGAGTTTCACATACCCTCACCCCAGGAAATTATTTTCCATATTCGTGTGCTGGAGCTTATCCTGTATCCCCTGGGGGTCAAGACTGTGTGGTAGACAAGTTAACGCCCTTGGTGAGGATATTCTGTATGTGAATATGCACATATACACTTACACGGAGTGACATGCTTATAAGGATGGTATATGTAAAATCTTATAAGATTGGTTCTGTGCCAAGGTCTTGGGATTACATTTTTTATGTTGTATAAATTCAGTTCATATGCAATAATGTTAATGAGGCATTGGCATAGTAAAAAGAAAATACAGTTATCCAAATAAATGTTGCACATAAAAATTAAAAAAAAAAACAACTTAGGGTCAGTGGCTTTCTTAGAAGATTATGGCAAGGATAAATTATGTTATGGACATTATGTTAAGGCTAGCAGCTATATGAAACTACTCATTTCTGTTTTCTCTTTTTCAATCAAAACTGTCTCTTTGATCAGATTTTTTATAGAAGAGATGTGCAGGACACCCACATGTATAATGCGGAGCTTGACAGACCAGACATCAAGATGGCGACACAGATCTCCAAGATCATAAGCAATGTAATGTCTCTTTCTTATCTTGAGCAGAATTGATTTCTCATTTTTGCAGTAGACAAAGTGGCTTTGGTTGTGGGATGGTTAATTTAGATAGTGAAATTAATCAATCTGAATTAATGACATCTCAATTTTTTCATCTGAATTATCCATTTCACTATGTAAATTATTTGGATATGTACACAAACTGATCAGACTTGACTTGACCATGGCTCTGTTGTCATGCTTTTAAAAAAACAAATACTATTCAGGCATAAGATAACATTCAAATGTCTGAGCCTCATGAGAATCAAGTTTGTCATTCGTCTGGTCCCGTATTATCTGTCACCTTGTCCCAAAGAACTTCACTTGGCCTTGTTTCCATCTTGTTGCTGTTAACTGTGCAGGTTCTCTTTGGTCAGCATTTACCAATGCACATTTCCTATACATCATGGCTGTTTTTATCTTCCCTATGACATCCTTCTTGGTTAATACCATTTTACTTAAACATACCTTGCATCCTGATTAAAAATGATTACTTAACTTGAACCAAATATTTGAGTAACATAGGCTATACTCACCTTCAAATATCAATAATTATTTACTAAATTCAACTGCATGTTAACCAAACAGGGTTAGATCAGTTCCTAAGACTAAACAAAGCCGGAAGACATCTGTATGCAGAATGCAGGGTCTCAATTATCTAGAAATTTCTCCTGGATAACAAAAACACAATGATGATGATGATTGGATTCATGGACTCAAACTTAGTAATTATTTTACTACAAAAAAGTTGCTTTTATAAAATCAGTTTCTTCTTAGCAGTCAGCATTTTAGTATTTGGTGAGTTGTAAGGAACATTTTTTATGGACTGAGGGTCAATTTTATTTTGGCTATTATCAAAGTAATTTTTCATTGGAAAGTAGAAATATTCAACATTCTCTTATTTATTCATTTTAGGCTGAATACAAGAAAGGGCAAGGCATAATGAATAAAGAGCCTGCTGTAATTGGAAGACCAGATTTTGAGCATGCTGTGGAAGCTTCTAAACTTTCTAGTCAAGTAAGAATCTAGTGATGATTCCACAATGATTTTATTCAGAGATTTTGTTTCTAGCAGCACTGGAAGATATTTTACTTTAGGTAATGTCTTTAATTGCAAGAATACATAAAGATAATGTTTCTGTAGCCATGTCAGATAGGATTACAATAATTGTAAATTTCAGTAAGGGATAAAATAAGTCCAATTTTAAGCATATACCTAAGTTTTCTTTTCTCCTGGCTCAAATTCTAACCTTTTTCTATGAGTTCAGCCATGTTGTCACATTTCCTAGGATTTCTAGAATTTAGCAATAGTCATATCAATTAGAAGAATAATTAAATTTCTATCTATACACGCATACACAGAACTTTTAACCTAGTAAGAAAAATAGCAATTTTCTCAATTTTTAAATGCTTTAATCACAAAGTAAAAAAGAGGTAATGTAAATGACGAGAACATTGAAATCATAAAAAGGATCTGAAAAAGTGTGAAGACATGCCATATTTTTGGTTAAACGTCTCAATAGATAAAAATTTCAATTTTCTCAAAATTAATATATAAATGCCATGCAATTTCAATTAGAATCCAACAGTTTTTTTGAAGTATGGGTAAATGATCTTGGAGTTTGAATGGAAAGGAAATGCCTGAGAATAGCCTTTAAAAGTATGAAAGTGAAGACCAGTGAAGGAGAACTTAAGTTGTGAGTTACCATAACATAGTATAAAACCACTGAAATTAAATCAATATGGGATTGATGTAGTAAGAGATAAAATAATCAGTAGGATAGACTAGGGAATCCTGAAATAGGTTCCAATGTGTGTAAGAATTTAATATATGATAAAAGTGTTGGTTCAAGGCAGTGGGAAAAAGTTGTATTAGTTAATAAACGGTGCTGACATAACTGGCCATCCATCTGGGTAAAAATAAAATTGGACCTGAATCTTAAACCATCTACAAAATGAACTGCAGATGGATTAAAGACGTGAATGTAAACCAAAAAAAAATTTGAAACCTTAAAAGAAAATCCAAGAGACTATATATACCACATAGGGATAACAGAGTTCTTCTTAAAACTGGAGAACCAGAAGCTATAAAATAATAGTTAGACATGCTTGACTATATAAAAATTAACAACTCTTGTAATGGAAAAAGGTAACATTTGCAAAGTCAATAACAAACAGTAATTTTTATGCATGTATAGTGTTTTCAACTTTGAAAATGTCCATTCCTCAAGTTGCAAAAGTCTCAATTCGATTACACTTCAAAATGGAGAGATGTAAAAGAGGAAAGAAAACTGTAAAATCTAACTGAAGAACGTAAAATACTATCTGAGAAAATGAGAAGACCTACTATGTTCTTAGCTTTGAAGGGCCTGAGAAGGGCCGTGACTCCAAGCTCTTCTCAGCCCAAATAACACTCATTGAAAAGCAGGGGATATTGGCACAGACCTGGCTACTCTTCCGGTATCGCTTTCGATTTTCTGACTTCTTACAATTTCAGCCTTTTCTGAGGGCGAAGAGTTCCTATCGGTTGTGTAGGAGAAGCGGCAGATTCTAGAAAAGCAGTACAATTTGGCTGAGTAATTAAGAAAATGGGCTGTGGACCTGAACCCTGAGTACCTGGTCCTGCTGCTGGCTCTCACTGAGTGACTTTGGACAGATGGCTTAATTTCTCCATCTGCAGTTTCCTGGCCCGTAAAATGGCATGGCAGCAATACTGCTTCTTAGGGTTGTTGTGAGGATTAAATGAATTACCGTGAGCAGCTTAAAACACTGCCTGGCCCATAGAAACACTCCATCATTTCCCAGGAACAATTTTACTGTAGCTATTCAGAATAGTTTTCTACTCTGCATTTTTTGCATGAATTCAGGCACAAAATGAAGCAGAAATAGTTGACTGGCCCTTAGATTCTGGTCTTAAATTCATTCCTTCACAATCTTATTTGAGAGTCCTTAGAAGAAAGTTTTAGTATTTGAGTTTTTATTTTCACATTTCAAATGCAGTCACCAAAAATCCTACCTGTTTGATCCTACCTGGGTTCTTAGGCAGACTTAAAAAAAAAAAAAATCTCAAATCATTTAATAACTGAATTACCAGATGCCTAAGCAGATTGTAATTTGCAAGTTACATTATATCTGTCATCTTTGTTTTTTTATGACATTTTTGCTGATCTCACAGTGTACAAACTCATTAGAAAAGGGAAAAACTGGGCAGATGAATATATAGGACTTCCGGAATGAACTTGGTATGTTCATTTGTATTTTCAGGTGCATTGACTAGAAATAAAGGCAGAAAGTGCAGTTTCTTATTTTTATTGACAACTTTGGAGATCATGTATTCTCTTGCTCCTAAGCTAATGAGATTATGAGTATAGGAGCCCACGCAGGCAAGTAGATACGTAGAAGGGAAATAATTTAGGAATGCAGTAAGCTGGGAAGCTAGGGGCAGGATGCAAGATGCAGAACAGAGAGTAAGAGAGCCCCCGGATTGTGAGAGGGAAGGCAATGACGGGGCAGTACCCATGGTGTGGAGAGATAAGACACCCCTGATGAGTAGACAGAAAGAGAAAGCGAGAGGGCACAATTCTCCCATTTTACCTGGAAATTGAGCTCTGTAGGACTGAACCCGGAAAAAGTAATGGAAACAAAACTCTTCCTATGTTAACTTGTACAATAGCTTTGCTCCCATAGTTGGAAAGTCTAGGAGGCACATAAAATTGTGGTCAAGTAATTAAAAGAAAATCAGTGAAAAAGGAAAGTGAAATCTCATGTGCTAAGATAAAGAAATGGGTGTATTTATAAGTATCTCAAATATTAGGGCAGTAATTATTGAAGTCATTATCTTAAAAAAATTCTTCTAAGAGTGGTTATTTTGTTTTCATATTCATAGATCATCTTAATTTATGAATTGGAATTTTGTCTGTGTGATGAATGGAATTCCTTTAGTTTTATAATATCAAAGAAAATTTTTTATTTATAGTAATTAGTGTTTCTTCTAAAATTGCATTTGATGTATTGGTAAGAGAGGTTTTTAAACCTAAACAATACTAATTAGATTGATGTTAAAATTTAATAATAAGTATTGTCCTTAAATCGTAAAGGGGTATTAACTGGTTTGGAGAATCTCCCATTCTCTCTTCTGGGCAAGCACTCTCCCTTCCAACCTCCTTCCACCCAACTTTTGGCTTAAATGTCACGTCTTTGACTTGCTGATTTAAATTATATTGCTCCGTTCCCCTTTATTCTGTTTTTCTTTATAGTTCTTAACACAATGTATATTAGTCATATAAATGTATATGTGTGTGTTTTCAATATCTATTCACTACCACTCAGCAGGCTCTGTGGGGACAGGGTTTAATGGCGTTAATGGCACAGATTAGGCTTTCAAGAAATGCATAGAGACTGATTAAACACATTTCTCTAGATCATTCACATTTGGTTCAAAGTCAGTAAGGTATTATTTTATTGTGAAAATAAGGGCAGCGTATATTTTGGGTAAAATTCAGACTTAAACACATGGATTTTATGATGAATTCTACATAAAAATCGGTTTTTACTCTCTTCCTCAGCAGCTCTTAGTTCAGTTTCATCCAAAATTGGAGGGAATTGGGGCCCATGGATGTGTGGCATTGTGTTGTTGTTTACTTTTCATTTTCACTGATAATTAAGTGCACTTATCCAATTTTCCACTTCTTTCCTGGCATATGTTTCTATGACTATGATGAAAAGCTTTCGTTCAGGGTCTGCTTTTTGTCTGCTTTTCTGGCGCTTTGTGAAACTGAGCCACAGGTGATGTCACCAAGCCCAGCGCACCTTGTGCTGAAAGCTTTAACTACTGAGATCGGAAGTCAGGCTTTGACTATTATAGAAACACAGCCCTGTTCAGATGCAGTTATGAGGAACTAGGTTAGGTTCTGTCATGGCGGTTGAGCAGTTCTAGTGTTTTTTTGTAGTGTGTACCTCTGAAAGTTCTGCTAAGTCTGTTAAAATTCTTTATAAAACTTTTAGGAGTTTCATCTCATATACCTAACCTATATTTTTTAAAAAGTTTCGTCGTCATTAACTTTTATTTTTTTATTTTATTTTATTTTTTTTTTGCGGTACGCGGGCCTCTCACTGTTGTGGTCTTTCCCTTTTGCGGAGAACAGGCTCCGGACGCGCAGGCCCAGCGGCCATGGTTCACGGGCCCAGCCGCTCCGCGGCATGTGGGATCTTCCCGGACCTGGGCACGAACCCGTGTCCCCTGCATCGGCAGGCGGACTCTCAACCACTGCGCCACCAGGGAAGCCCGTCATTAACTTTTAGATATGATATTCATAATGTGAATAAAATCAGTCATAGGTATAACTTTTCATTTGTTTCCAGTGATTGATTTATGTATAAGGGGTAACATTGTGCCTTAAAACCGTAGTACAGTCACCCAACACCTATTTCCTCTTGTCTCAAATGGTCTTAAAACTGGAAGGAAGGTACTTTGTTCCATGGTTGAGTCACCCATTATAATGAAAGGAAAGCATTACCTTGATCCCTTAGCAGAAGCGAGTGTGCGTGAGCAGGTGGACACTCAGATATGTGAACTGTGGGTTGAAAGTAGGATAGAATGTTCAGTGTGTATGTGAAGTTAGTGAGTGAACCAGTGAGTGAACCAAACTATTTGGCTATTTTCTTTGTTCACTTATGTGCAAACCTTACAGCAAGATAAGAAACAGTTGGTATCAGTGTCTGGTAAATACATTTTTTATGTAATTCAGTTAGTTTACTTTCTGGTTAATTAATGAGGGAAACGCTTGCATTTTTGTTCTTTAGGTATCTTTTAAATCAGATCACACAGAGTTCTGAAGGTTAAAATAAGATAAATTTCACAACATTTTGCTTATTATTAAACTCATTAGAAGTACATGAATGACAGATATGCTTTAAATAATTAATCTCATGCTACAGAAATAACCTGGAAATGTTAGCATTTTAAAATTCAAATTTTAAGATGTGTAGCCCAATGCATAACAGTGGTAGAAATCTTTAAGAATAAAGTTCTCATAAAAATCTATTACAAGGCTATTGCAAAATTTGGAGACACCATGAAAGTTACCTGGTCCTGCTTTTCAATGAAAGAATCCCTTCTCAATGTAATCCATCCACTTATTCATTCAGACAATACAGTTACTGAACCAGATATTACACGCCAGACACTATGCTTGGGGTTAGATTTTCAAGGGTGAACAGAGCAGATAGAGCCCATGCCTTCACCAAGCTTAGAGTCTAATGGGGAAGACCAGCACCAGACACAGTTTTGCAGATAATTGTAGCAATGTGTGATGAATGACCAGGTAAATTTGGGGTGCTTCAAAAATATATCAGCAGTAAATATTATAGTTTAGAAGGTCGGAGAGGGCTTTCAGAAAGAAGTTACATTTGGGCAGATGCAAGATGTGTAGAAATTTTTCAGGTGAACATTGGGAGGAGGTAGGGAGCAGTGATTTGAGCAGGAAAGCGGAAGGGGAAAACAGAACAGGAAAGCTGTTCCACTGGTGGACAGCTCAGCTGATAGAACGTTTTCCTTATAACCAGCAGAAATCTCGTTGGCTACAACTTCTACCTGTCAATACTAGCCTTACCTTTTGTAGTAGAACAAATGCTATTTTTCTGTTTTTGCAAATGTCTGAAGACAGTTACGGCCCGATTCCCAAATCTCTTCAGTAGAGAACTCTTCAGCGTAGTAAGTGTTGTAGAGTATGCGTTAGATAAATAATTCTTGAATGAATGAATGAATGAGTAAAAGTCTGGCAGGGGGCTTCCCTGGTGGCGCAGTGATTGAGAGTCCGCCTGCCAATGCACGGGACGCGGGTTCGTGCCCCGGTCCGGGAGGATCCCACGTGCCGCGGAGCGGCTGGGCCCGTGAGCCATGGTCGCTGAGCCTGCGCGTCCGGAGCCTGTGCTCCGCAACGGGAGAGGCCGCAGCAGTGAGAGGCCTGCGTACCGCAAAAAAAAAAAAAAAAAAGTTTGGCAGGAACTATAAAGTATGATACAGATGCAATATGTTATTTTTTATATCTATTGTTTTTCGTTTCCTTTTGCATTTTTTTCTTCCTGATAGGGTGTTGTTCAAACCAATTTATCAATGACTGTGGAGGGTGTGTGTTAGGGGAACAGATTGGGAAATTAGAGAAGTATTGTATATCGTTCCAACACCTACCTCAGGGTATGACTCATTCTGAGTCCTAATAGAGAGTTGATTGCTTATCATTTTCTCTTTAATTTATATGTTTCTTTAATAAACGTATATTAAGTGCCAAATCCATTCAAAGCACTGTGTCAGGCACTAGGGATACAAAAATGAATAAAAATCTATTTCTTGCTCACTGTCTAATGCGAGAGCAGACATACACAGATAATTCAAATATATCCAAAACTTAGAAAATAGTCTAATCTTATATTTCCAGGGGAAACTCACCTTTAATAATAGGTTAGTATTACTAAAAGTGTGTCTTGTAAAACATCAGGTGAAAAAATGCAGAGTTCTGTTTGTATTGAAGTATTTAAATCTAATCAGTTAATCCAGCTGAGCAGTGCTGGCTTGCATCAGGTTTTCTTTCAATTATTCATGTTCTTCAACCTCAGACATCGTGAGTGTCTTAGTTATGTATTAGCTAAATGGCAAAAATAGGTCATATCATCCTTAGGCACGGAGAGCCCATCAGACTGCCTTTGTACCCCCTGTAGTTCTCAGCACAGTTACACTAGGAGCAGACACACGGAGGGGGGTGTTACTTGGAAATTAATCTGACACAGAGGGGACAGCATACAGAAGGCCAGAGAGGGGCACATGCAGCATGTTCAAGGAACTTTAGAACACGAGGATGGCCAGAGGACAGAAATTAAAGGGGAGATTGGAGAGCTGGGAATGACAGGTCCCACTGAACCTTGTAGCCATGTCTGGGATCCTGGTCTTCATGCTAAAAGCCCAATAAGAAGTGAGTTTAAGCATGTATGTGACTTGATCAGATTAGCTTTTGGAAGAGATTACTGACTCCAAGCCTGATGGAGTGTGTCTGAGTCATATCAGCATTCCCAACCTCAGGTAGGAACTCATCCTAACTCATAGTAGGAACCCAGTGCAGGCTCAATGTTTAATGAATAGAGGAAGGAAGGAATCATTACAATGTAGATTGATTATTCTTTTTCAGATATTATGCATTTACTTGGAAAGAGTAAATGCTGCCAGGTTATCTAACAGATGAGAATGTGTCAGGTTAATTTCCAAGTAACGCTTCCTTCCATGTTGCCTCTGGGCTTAGTGTAATTGTGCTGGGAACCCCAGGGGTGGGTACAAAGACAGTATGGTGGGCTCTCTGTGCTCAAGTTTTGCCTTTTAGCT
Organism: Platanista minor; assembly: GCA_004363435.1. Classification (NCBI taxonomy): domain Eukaryota; kingdom Metazoa; phylum Chordata; class Mammalia; order Artiodactyla; family Platanistidae; genus Platanista; species Platanista minor. Next base: position 15,460 of record RJWK010029798.1, read on the forward strand.
AATACATAACTAAGACACTCATGGTGCCGGGGGTTGGGAACTGTGAATAACTGACCGGAAATGATGCAAGCCCATGTTACATAGCAGAATCAGTTGATTAGATGGAAACAGCTACCAGATGAGAGTGTTTACAGCTCTGTGGCATCAGGCAGCATGATTTCCTCAGTATGTGGAAAGTGTTGGTGAATCTGGCTGAATCGGGAGTGCTGTCCTAGGGGAAGTCAGTTCAGAGAATCTACTATCATCATTAAGTGAACACCTTTCAGGCACTAAAACCTAGAAGAGACAAAAACACAGATAAGAATACTGTGAAAAATGCCACAGCAGAGGAGTGCTGAGGAGTGGCATTGCGTGTTTAGGAGAGGACCAGGTAGGGAGAATCTTGGCTTTGGTGCCAGCTACTGTGGAAAGTAGTAAAGGGGGTCTAAATTTATTCCATTGGTGATGCTGGCCCTGATTTTAAGATAAAAATCAAAGTTTTTCTTGTTTTAGGGAGACCTTGCCTGTTAATTAGAATGAATGAGATTTTGCTTGAATTTATAAGGTAAACTGAGTATCAAAAGTTATTATTATTAGCAAATGGAACTGCAACAGAAAATGTTCCCTGTGAACCATCTTGACATATTTTCCAAATGTGTTCCCACCAGGGTTTTCGCAAGCTCCCACCCGTAGGTATGCGGCATGTGTCCCTGAGGTAGACCATCACCCAGTACACACTAGATTAAAAGAGGTAACATGAGCCATTCCCAAACTGCTTTTTTGTAAAGGTTTCTGCAAGGCAGAGCTTAGAATGTAGAATAAAGGTGCATTCTGAATGTTGTAAGAAAACAAAATAGTGTAAGACTCATTATATAATAAAAATATTACAAGAAGACAGAAGAGCTTACTTTTGCTTTTAAGATTTGTGCATCCTTTCCTGCCTACAGGAATAAAAGTGGGTGTGAAATGAGACTAGCTATTTTTGTTTTATTTTTGTAAAGAATTTGTATATGTATTGTAATTAGCTATCATAACATACATTCACATATTTCTCTATTCATGGAGAAAAATATAGTTCTACACGAAAAGTAGATAATCCTTCTTTTGGTTGCCTTAAGACTACTTAAAAAAAAAAGTCCACAGTGAAGATTGGAGATGGTTCTGCCGCTGAATACAATTGTGGAGTTAAAGCAGAGAAATGAAAAATGACATTAAATAGACCCAGGATGTTTCAGAAAATGTAATCCCTAACAATGAGGTTTTGAGCAAATGGGAAATGATGAGAAAAACCATGGTATGAGCTATGTCCTGCATTTGGAATAATTCTTTTTGGAAAATTAATGTTCAAATTCTGAGATTTAGGACCCATTTTCTAAATGTGGTAGATGTTAAGACATTTGTGGTCTTGATTTCTAACTGATCATAAATGTTAGGAGTGCAGAAGTGGAAACTGACATTTAAAAATCCCCAGATTTTAGTGTATAATTCTTGTTAATAGGATTTGAGTTCATGCCTAATTGCATTTATGATCCATGTTCAAGTAGAGGTGTTTTTTAATTTAAAAAAATCCCTTTATGCCTAATTAAGCTTTATACGGGGGTGGGGCGGTGGGGTGGGGAGGGAAATACCAGGAATTTAAACTTTTGCTATCATACATTTTTAAGGTAGCTTTTATCTGATCTAATTAAAAATCAAACGTGTTACTTTGAAAGCTTAAAGGTAAATGTGCTATTTAATTTATCCTTTTTGTTTCTTTTATGGAAGGTTAAATACAAAGAAAAATTTGATAATGAAATGAAGGATAAGAAACATCGTTACAATCCTCTTGAAAGTGCTTCTTTTAGGCAAAGTCAGCTGGCCACTGCCCTGGCAAGTAATGTAAGTTACTTTCTGCCTCCTGACTTGTAATTCACAGAAGATTATTTTCAGTATATTTTGATTCTTGTTTTGTCGGACTTGGCTGTGTGGTACTTGTGATACTTAATCAAGATCGTGTAATTTCCAAATAATTTTAGAGAAAGCTGAAGCATATTTTCTTGAAGCTTTTCTGAGAAAAAATTTCATATTGTAATTTACTATTAATGGTTACTGATTACTAATTAATTAATAAGTAGGAACAATATTGCTAATAAAACTATTATAGCTGATCAAGAATAGAAATAGAATAGAAATAGATTATATAGTTTTTCAGAAAAGTAGTGTGTAGTATCATAAATTAGTGATTATGACAAAAGTTAACTCATGTAATTATGCATGAAACTGTGCATATTGTAAAGTATACCGGGTGCATAGTAGTTTATCGTAAGGAAATTTCCAGAAATTGTACTTGAGATGGCTTACAATTTCTTTCTTATCCCTTATGTAAATTCTGTGAAATACCTCTTTGTAAGTTTTGTTTTCATTTCATATCTTTAAAAATAAAGTTTCAATTTATAAGAAAAGATGTCTTAAATTTTTTTATTAGAATTAGGAAGAGTATTAAAAAAAGAATCATGGAAAAAGATCAATTACTTTGCTATAATTGAATGATGTATAGAGTACCTTTTTAAATGTTAAGTTTGACTATTGTTGAACTGTTGCTTTGTTAGAGCATTTAAACCTTTCAACTCCTGTCATATCCTTGGGACTTGGTATATTTTATTTTCATTAATGTTTAGAAGGTATTGTAATTTGTGTTCATTAGCCACCTTTTGTTACCAGCAATAGGTGTTTCTGTCTTTTAGGACCTTTGGGAATACCATAATGATTTATTTTTCTTATTTGATTATTTTTGTGTGTGTACAAACATAAAGCAAATAGAGTTGGGATATACTTAAAGGAACCTAGAGCACAGTACTGAAAGCTCAAGGTTTAGAATCAATTGCCTGGATTTGCTCCACCACTTAATATTATGCTTTCATCTTTGTGCCTCAGTTTCCTCATCTGTAAAATGGGGATAGTTAAAGTATTTACCTACTAGCATTGTGGAGATTACTTAATACATATAAAGTGTTTAAACAGAAAAGTTTTTACTTGTTTACTTACTTACACAGTAAGTGCTTGATGTTTTCTATTATTAACATTTTATTATTATTATCACTAATATTATTATGTTTCCAAAGCAACTGATTAAAGAGAAAAGAAACATTCTATATAGTAATAGGATAAAAACCACCAGACGCTCTAAAATAGACACAAAATATAATTGAAAGATGGTGGTAATTTCTAAAGAGTAAAGTTTCTATTTTCTTTATTTTTTGAAAACAGAATTTCTGTTAAAGTTACTTGATTCTGTTAACATCACCCTTTCTGACCATGTAAACAAAAGGAGTTACCAAAATATTTTCAAGTCCCTGTAGTTTTCTTTTATTCATTCCGTAGTAAATGAGCACCATCTAGTGGCTCCTTGTAAATTCATTTGTCAATTTCCCATTAAATAATACTTTGTTGTGTTTAAAATAATAATGACCATAATGCAAAAGCGTAATATTTTCTTCTCCTAGATGGTATTTTGTTCCATGTTATTTTCATAGGTGAAGTACAAGAAAGACATTCAAAATATGCATGATCCAGTTTCAGATCTCCCAAACTTGTTTTTAAACCACGCTTTGAAAGCCAGCAAAATGCTCAGCGGAGTAAGTGGTCGTTTGTTGACAACTGTAGGTGTGTGAGTCTCTGGAGCCGATGTGTCTGCAGTGCTCATGAGCGCACCTGCTTCCTTAGGCGAGCCCGGCCTTCACTCCTCCCTCAGTAACTCACTTAATGAAAAGTAGTGTCTTGCTTAAATCCCACCCAGGCTGTCGCTTTACAAAGCTAGCTCTTTAATGTCTCTTGAATACAAACTTTCCTGTTGAACAGCTACCCTTCCAAGTGTTTGTACGAGCGGCCTTTCTGTCTTTCTCCTTCCCCTTTCTTTGTCTGTAGTAGATTGAAGCCACTTGGAGGTCAGGCTCTTAAGTCAGGGATCTTTTATTTTGTACAGGCCAGAGCAGAGTGTCTGGTATTCAGTAGGTGGCATAAAAGTTATCTTAGTCTAAATTCTATCTTCTCTAAAAATAAATTTCAAGGGTGTTTGTGTTGATGCTATACTTTTACTCTTAAGAAGATTTCGATGTTTTCTTCAACGCAACTAGGAGGGGAGGGTGATTTCCTCATGTCCTGATGAAAATATCTGTGTCCACTGCCAAGTGGTCCGTTCCATCAGAGCTCAGTTCTTACATGCTGTTTCCAGCACGCAGTGCATCTGAACCCTGACTTCACTGGCTCTCGTTCCTGATGACCCCGGCTCACCTGTGCCTGTATTTCCTACATCTCAGAACGGCCCACGGTGATGATGAACTCTAATTTGACCTCAAGTTATTTCTATGCCTATTTTAATAATTACTCAAAAATTATCCAAATTTATCATATATCTGCTTTGGATCAGGCACAGATTTGATGGCAAAGTATTGATATGTTGGCAAAGAATGTGAAAAAGTGAAAACAGTCATCTTCAAGAGATGTACCCACGGTCATGCGTGAGAAAAATCTGTAATCAAAACCTGGTTCCCAAACCATTAAATAATGAGATAACAGCTTTCAGTTCAGGTTAAAAATGTCTACACTTGGCTTTGATATATTGAAACTTCTGTTCATTACTTTGTAATCCTCTTTTCTTCTTGAAATGTAATCTGCGTGTAAATAATTTGTATTCACAGAGATTAATTAATTAATTATCACTGGTCTCTGGAGGAAAAGCAGTCCATTATTCTTTCCTGTCTGTTGAGCAGGGATGAAGGTTGGGAGACTGTCAGGCACAGAATTAGACTCAGTCCCTAGATGCTTAATTCATGCTGTCCTGCCATTTCAATGCTTATCCCCTCTCTGTTCCTTGAGTGGCTCTGTTTCAGTTATACATTTTCTGCCACGACTCATAGGTATGCTTGTAAAAATCAATATGTTTCTGTGCTCTGAGCCTCTGCTTTCTTCATGTTTAGTCTTTGCTCATCCAGTTTGATCACTGCAGTAGCATTTGAACTGGGACTCTTTCTTATCCCTATTTGGGTTAAATTTCCTTAGGACACAAGGTTTCATGTGTAAATAAGCCAACAAAAATATCATAGTGGTAATTCAAAGATTTGGTAGCTAGAAAAAAGGCATGCCACTCATAGGCAATATTTCTTTTAAAAAATATTGACCCGGGGGGCTTCCCTGGTGGCGCAATGGTTGAGGGTCCGCCTGCCGATGCAGGGGACACGGGTTCGTGCCCCGGTCCGGGAAGATCCCACATGCCGCGGAGCGGCTGGGCCCGTGAGCCATGGCCGCTGAGCATGCGCGTCCGGAGCCTGTGCTCCGCAACGGGAGAGGCCACAACAGTGAGAGGCCCGCGTACCGCAAAATAATAAATAAATAAATAAGAATTGACCTTTATTTTATAATAGTGGTGAAAAGCAATAATAGTAATTGTTTCTACTTTCTCTTCAACAGAGAAAACCCACCAAATTTGTATATTCCACTTGTTTTATATACCACTTATAAAGTTTAAACCTTCATTCAGGTTGCTTTTGCCTGGATTATAGATTTTTTTCCCGTTCAGTCATAGAATTGTGACTGAACAGTTATTTCATGGAAGAGAAAGTTTGAGCCAAAAAAGGTGTTACTCTGAAGTTTCTACTTATTAAAGTTGCACCATGTTACACTGGCTTGAATTTATTGTACACCAGAATTTCCTTCTTTTAAACTTTAATGTAAAGAGACCTGGGATTTTGTTGATTTATAAAGGCAACTTAATTTTATTAAAAGATTGAGTAAGGGAATGTTTAAACAGACGTTCTGCAAGAATTAGTTGTCAGTTTGTTATAAATGGCGGTTTTTTTTTAAAGACCTCTGAATGTCTTTGATATAAATCATAATTTTAAAAATTGTAGTGTGTAGAGTAAAATTAGTGCCTTATGAGTTTTTACAGCCATACTGATTAAATTTTTGAGAGAACATTTTCCTTTGGAAAATAGAGCTCTGTTAGCTTTCAGTTTCTTTTATAACTGCATAAATTAAAATATATATAGTGTGTTACTCTGTATAATTCCCACTAGGAGGCAACAGAGACTATTATATAAGAAAAAGCAAGTATTGGTAATCTTTTGCAGATCTTAGTTCAAATAGGGTGGTTTTGTTTTGGTTTTAAAATAGGAGTTTCTGAAATTCTCTGTAACTACAATAGATCCTTGAATTAGGGACAGTAGTTTTTGACCTTTTCTCAGTATATACCCATTATCCCAGACTTTATTAGTTCTGGATTTTAACTTAGTAATGGAATGTATCCTAGCTTGTTACATTCAGTTCATAACTATTTTATAAATATATATTATAAAATAACTTGTAATCAAATTATAAAATCTCTAAGTATACTGTTATTCTTTGAAATTATCTTTTTTTAAAATAATTAGTAGAGAAGCCAAAATTTATTTAGAGCTTGTTCTCTTGCGTCAAGATGTACTGTTTGAACATTTTCATGAGCTTCCTGGGGGTGCTATCCTCCCTAATATATTCTGGTTAGAGTTTTGGGAGACACATGTCTTAGTTCCCTAATTGGCTGAAAATGCCTCTGGGGACCATGGCTGCATCCCCAGGGAAAGCAGTTTTCATGTGTAGGCCACTTGGACCTTCTGTCCTTCCCATCCCTGGCACTGGGATTAGTTGCCTTCTTCCTGCTTCACTCTCAGATCACTGGAGCATCTCCTAAGACCCAAATGTCCTAGCTCTTTCCTGCTCCCTTTCAAATGCTGCTTACCTCGCCCTCCACTCTACACAAAACTGCCATTTTCACTGAAATCCTCATTGTCTTAGGAGCAACAAACTTTAGCTTAAGTCTCTGTAGACGTGAGTCTTTGAGAGTTACCATTTATTTACCTCTAAAAGTCTCTTCCAAATAGGTAAAATAACTAAGTATCCAATCTCCAATGATAAAAATAAGGAAGCAATTTTTGTCTTATTGTTGCCTGTTGTATTTACAGTCCTACACTTGCCAAATTTGGCATCCTTATCCATTCTGGTCTCTTCCAAATTCACCTTTTTTTTTTTAAAAAAATAAATATATTTATTTTATTTATTTATTTTTGGCTGCGTTGGGTGTTCGTTGTTGTGCACAGGCTTTCTCTAGTTGCAACGAGAGGGCGTCACTCTTCATTGCGGTGCGCAGGCTTCTCGTTGCGGTGGCTTCTCCCGTTGCGGAGCACGGGCTCTAGGTGCGCCAGTTTCAGTAGTTGTGGGTCATGGGCTCTAGAGGGCAGGCTCAGTAGTTGTGGCGCATGGGCTTAGTTGCTCCGCCGCATGTGGGATCTTCCCAGACCAGGGCTCAAACCCGTGTCCCCTGCACTGGCAGGCGGATTCTTAACCACTGCGCCACCAGGGAAGCCCCAAATTTACCTTTTTGTCTGTATGTCTAAATAATGTCTTAATCCAGTTTCTTCACCTTAAAAATGCAACCAGCCATACCCAGATTCCTCAGTTTCTCTTCCAGGCACCTCCTACCCTCTTCTTTTAGGAAAATTAGTTGAATTATTTCTCACCCTCTCATTTTCCTTATGAACCCCAGTCTTTCTCAGGGCTGAACCGTTGTATACAACTTATTTTTCTTTCCTGACTCCAGCTTTCCGTTCCTATGTTCTTTCTTCTTTTCTTTCCTTCTCTTCTTGTAGATGAAATTAAATACATTTCTGTTCTAGAATAAGGGCAGGACAAGTTGCCTTTATTTTGCCCACTTTGCCTGTTCACACAAGTCACGGGTTTTCTGTTGTCACTCCTCAGTGTCGCAAAGCTCTTTTACATTGTGTTTACAGCCAGTTGTCCTCTGCTTCTCTTCAGTGTTTTAGATGCTGTTCACATTGACCACCTAGAGCCGGTCTATCTTGCATTGTCGGTTTAGCGCAGGGTCAGAAATCGGTACAACCAGCCATGGGAACCTGGTGGTAGCTTTGCAGTTCTTGTTGGCTTGCGTTTTTTCAGTTTGCATTCCTAAGTATTAGTTGCTCTCATCAGCCTCTTTTATTCTGACTTTTATTTTCATGTTCTCTATTTTAGCGAGAGTATAGAAAGCTTTTTGAGGAAAACAAAGGCATGTATCATTTTGACACGGATGCTATGGAACACCTGCACCATAAAGGCAATGCCATGCTCCAGAGTCAGGTATGAGACCTCCCCAACCCAGACCCTGTAACACTCACTGCCAGATACCTGGACTGAGAATGTGCAGCTGCTGGAAGGAATGTGCGTCGTGAAAAAAATCTCAAACACTACGCTTTCTATATTTATTGGGCTGGGGAAGCTTGAACCATGTTTCATATGCAGGCATTTCATAATATTATAGTTACTATACACAAGTTAAAACTTACAATATATGAATTAATTAATTAAATGATGATCATATCTCATAATTTCAATTTTATAGTGTACTGATTTGTCATTTTGAGCTGCCAAAGTAATTTTCCAGGCGCAAGATTCATTATAATTTCTCAGTTCAATTATAAGTGTATTAAAAAGGAAAAACTCTCTTACCAGTGTATTCTACGTTAATGTTTCTTTAGACTATGAAATTCTATGTACTCTCTGAAAGAAATCTTTAAAAATATCTTTTTTCTTGAACACTTTAAAGTTGATAACTTTTTTTTTTGGTTCTGAATTTCAATGGTTGCAAAAGATGTTATTTCCAGCATGTATTAAGATAAAATTTTACATCACTCTTTTAAATGTATCCCATGGAACATAAATTCCAAAATGATTTGATATCCACCTTCATTTATTTAAACAATATACAAACCAACTCTCCTTTAAGGTTTGGAAATGTATGTGTTTTTCTCTTGTGTTCTTACTTTTATTTCGTTTTCCCCACAAAATTTTATCCTAACATAATGTGTTATTATACTTCACACACTCTCATCGATCATTCTGTTATACTTCTCTAAAACAAAAGTATTCCTAAAAATAGGAATTTAAAAATTTGTTATATTTCCTGCCACCACAAAGTTCTAAGTTTTGAAAAGGTTCTTTTGGATTTAATTACCATTAAAATTATTATTATAATACAACTTAAGAACCAATTTCATAAGTAATTATTATACCTAAGGATTTTAACGAAAATACATTTCTGAATGAAATGAATCATGATCAAAACTTTTCTGTGAATTTAATTTAAAAAGGTATATTGCTAAAAAAGCCGACCACTCTGACAGCTTACAGAATATAATTCTAGTTTTTGTTTTCAGGAGATAGAAAATATCGATCATTTTATAAACCAAAATAAGATGGGGATTGGTTGTAACTGAAATAAATAATTCATGTTATGATATTATTAAGTAATGCTTAGTGAAACTGAAAGAAGTCACATAAAAGCTCTGTGTGTGTGTTTCACTCAGTGTCTACGGAAAAATTCAGCAGTCCCAAAGAACACTGTCTTTCCTTTGTCAGAAGGAGAGACTCACAGCTATGTTTTTCTTCTTGTTCATGATTTACTGCTAGGCATTCATAGTTATCATGGGGATCTCTCTCTCTCTCTCTCTCTCTTTTTTCTCTCTCCTTTTTTCTCTGTCTCAGCCTCTCTGTCTCTTTGTCTCTCTCTCTCTATATGTACCTATACCTGTGTGTATAACGTGTGTATACATATGTAGCCCCACATATA
>RJWK010029799.1:0-25069 GCA_004363435.1 Platanista minor
TATATATATATATATATATATATATATATATATATATATATATATATATATATATATATATATATATCTCCAGTGCAGCACTGTTTGTAGAGATAAACAACTAATGATTATCAATAGGGGATTAAAGAAATTATGATATATCCTTAAAAATGGAATACTGTGTAGTCACTAAAACAATAAAGGAATAAGAAAAAAATTCAAGACATTATGTGGAGCCAGCAAGGCACAGAGCAGCTTTCACAAGAATACTAAAAGAATGTGTAAGTGTAATTATACGTGCATGTGCTCACCAACACATAAGTAAGAAAATGGTTTCTAGAATGGTCACAAGAAATGGTAACCATGGTTGGCTGTGCAGGGGATGAGGGACAAAGGGATCACCCTCAGGAGGAAGGCTATAGTCTTTGCAATGTTTGTTTGTTTTTCATGCTTGTTTAATCATGTACTCATGTTTTAAAAGATAAAAGTATATAGTATTTGATTAAAAATTAATACAAGCATATCTAGAAGATGTGGATGATACCATGCCTGTGCCTTAACAAACATGTTGGTATAACGTAGTCTGAATTTAATTATGGTAGGATAATAAGAGAAGAGTAAGAGGTTTATTTTCTACATCTGTGACTCTATTTCTGTTTTGTAGATAAGTTGATTTGTACCTATTTTTGTTTGAGATTCCACATATAGGCGATATCATATGACATTTGTCCTTCTCTGTCTGACTTACCTCACTCAGTATGACAATCTCTAGATTCATCTATGTTGCTGCAAATGGTATTATTTCATTCTTTTTTAGGGCCGAGTAATATTCCACTGTATACATGTATCACATCTTCTTTCTCCATTCCTCTGTTGATGGACATTTTGGTTGTTTCCATGTCCTAGCTATTGTGACTACTGCTGCAATGAACACTGGGATGCATGTATCTTACCAGGAAATAAGGGAGGCGAAAGGATAAATTGGGAGATTGGGATTGACATATACACACTACTATATGTAAAATCGATAACCAATAAGAACCTACTGTAGAGCACAGGGAATACTACTAAATGCTCTGTAATTACCTATATGGGAAAATAATCTAAAAAAGAGTGGATATAGGTATACGTATAACAGGCTCACTTTGCTATATACCTGAAACTAATGCAACACTGGAAATCGACTATATTCTAATGAAAACTAAAAATAAGTGAATAAATATAAGTAAAAATTTAGAAAGAAGAATAAGAGGATAAGATAACTTGTAAATGGTATATGTTAGTCAAGTGTAGGGACCACAGAGCTTGTGCACAGGTTTGGAAAGAGCTGCGGAAGAGTTCACACATGCAGGTGCCTGGCACACAGGCAGAACAACACCAAAACTCCATTCAGAGAGCAAAGGTGCTGGGGTCGTCTTTCAATACATTACTTCATTCAGCAAACAACATGATCAGTCACATTAGAGTGCTGCCATTAGTGTATATTTTATTTGTTTTATATAATTCGTATAGATTTTTATAAAATTGATCTGGTTCCATAATTTTTAATATGTTAAGCATTAGGAACTGAATCCTAGTTTCAGGACTGTTCAGGCTATTTATTGATCTAAATAATTTAAATTACCAAAAAGAGATCTAAGTAATTTTCTTTTTCTCTTGCCTAAGCAAAACAAAACAAAAACGAATTAAAAAAAAATACTTATGTTTTGCAGAAGATTCTTTAAATGAACCCTACCTGAATCTTCTGGGTGGATAGAGGTCCAGCATGTATAACAGGTAAATCTTTGTCACAATCTTGTTCTATGGAACTCTCAGCAACCTTTATTTCTTGTCATGGTCCAATTATTTCCACAGATTCAGCTCAAATTCCACACTTAATTCCTGATTGTTTCACACTCAGCAGAAAATCTTACACTTCACCAATACCACTGAGACCTACAGACAGAAATCCCCTCCTTCACACGCCTCTCCAAACTGGAGAGATACCCTCCCCACCCTTTCTTTTTCAATAGTCATCTTGATTGTTGAACTGTGATCCAATGTGGAGCTCAGGATGCTTAAGGGGGATGATAGTAATGACCCCGTGTTTCTGACAGAGTATAACTCTCACTCCAATATTTTCCCTTCTCTCACTTTCAAAAGTGTCTTGTCAGAAATATATTAGGTCTTTACTTAATATGTGTTGCAATAGAATAACATTTAAATATCTGAGACTTCATTAGAAGCTTGGTTTTCCACATTATTTTAAGGAACAAGTATTATAACCACTTGTTTTAGTCTTCTATTGCTGCTATAACAAATTACCACACATTTAACAGCGTAAAATAACACCCATTTATTATCTCACAGTTTCTGTGAGTCACAAGTCTGGGCATAGCATAGCTTAGCTGGCTCCTCTGCTCTGGATTTCACAAGACCAAAATCAAGATGTTTGCAGGGCTGTGTTCCTTTCTGGAGACTCTGGAAATGAATCTTCTTTCAGGCACATTTGGGTTGATGGCCCTACTGAATGCCTTGCAATTGTAGGACTGAGATCTCAGTTTCCCTGTAGGCCATCCACCAGGGCCAGGCTCTGCTCCTGGGCAGTGTCCATGCTATTTCTCATGCTTTCCGTGTGGCCTAACTCTAACACCTGTGGGTCAAGTCCCCTTCAAGCTTTGAATCTCCCAGATTTCTCCTTCTGCTGCATGTCTCTGATTGACTCTGCTGCTTTCCCCTGGTGTTTTTAAGGTTCCACGTGTTACATTTAGCTCCATTGTATAAAGCCGAATAATCTCCCTATCTTAAGTTCAGCTAATTAGTTACCTAATTATATCTGCAAGTCCTTTTACAGAATTTTCTAGATTTGTGTTTGACTGAATAACCAGGATTAGAGACTATTGGGAGGATATCTTTATGAGTCTGCCTTCAGGGTAATTATTGTCAACCAGATAGACAAGACTTTAGATGCAATAGGACTTATGAAAATAAATATATAATATTTAATGATAGATTCCTCATATGCTCAAACTAAAGTAATCTGTTTATTCATTTAGTAAATAATTATGGAGCACCTACCCTGTGATAGGCACTGTGATTGTCACTGGTGAAACAATGATCATAATATAGATATGTTATTTCCATTTTTTTTTTAAGTTTACAGTCTATCATTTAACAAGCAGATGGGTATTGAACAAATAACCACATTTTATAAAAGAAAAGAACAGGATAGGACGTAACAGGGACTCATAATCATCTTGAAAAAATTGTTTCCACTGGAATCCTTTACTTAATTCAGTCAGTGGATGCATTTCTCTTTCTAAAACACCTCACAGTTATTCCGTTGTCTTCCAGATACTCTGCAGCCTCTCTCCTTTTTCATCTTGGTTGAACATCAGTCCTTATTTACACGATACTTTGGAAATGCTGAACTCCTGGTAATTCTCTGAATAAAGTAGTCTTACTTCAAACATCTGCAAACATCTGTCTACCTAGAGGCATCTCAAACCAGTGTTTTAATCATTACCTAAAATAATCATTTGCTGAGCCCTTCAGACCTTATCAGTCTTCCATTTTCTGTGTCTAAGAGCTTCCTGTAGATTGCCATGATATAGCACACGGAATTTTAGAAATATTCTTCTGTAAGTTTTTCTCCACCACAATATTGAGTTCTTAACAGGTAGAGACTCTATCTTATATTACACTGAACCACTAGTCCAGAAAACTGAGCCTAGCCTAATAAAACTGATCGAGCAGCTCTGGATTAAATAGAGAAAGAGAGAGAGAGAAGCAATGGGGAGAATGGAAGAAAAGAAAATGAGAGAGGAAGGAAGGAAAGGAGGAAGAAGGAATGAAAAGAAACAGAATGTATGTTGGATTCTATACTATCGTATCTTTAATATGTGTTTAGTTCTTACATTGCACCTCTCACAGATTTATTAGCAAAATATCATGACTATATTTTGAAAATTATCACACTTGACAATGTTACTGGTGAATATAACTGATGAAAATTATTTTAATATCAGTGAAATTTTTATGCTTTCTCTGCTACTACAAATGTCCATTTCAGATGTACTCTAGCCATTTATTAATTAATGTTAGGTGTGATTTCCAACACTTACTAAAAGATTACTGACAGAAATCTTAATCCACTCTATTTTTCCTTTCAATTTAATTCAATAGCATCTATGTAGTACTTATGGAGTATTTTATTTTTCACTAACAGTGATAACTCTCTTTAATTTTGTTATCTTTCAAAATGCATTGACTGATGATGAAATTGTTCTTAATATCCTTGTGTTAACTCTGGTTGTTTTATCTAAGAAGAAATAACAAATTTTTAAAAATGTTGCAATATCATTACCATAATTTTTAAATGCTATTACTTCTAGCAATCTGCATAGCTATAAATTGAGACTTTTAAAACTTTCATTCTTTAGCTTTGTTTAGTCACATTCTGATTGGGGGAACAATTTCTAGCTGAGTGGAGACACTACTTGCGGGTAGAGGATGTGACTTTGAACTCTAGAGACCTATTTCCATACGATTCTGTTATTAGTTGTTGTAGTTTCTTGGACACCTTGCTTTATTACTGCTAAATCATAATCACCTCCGAACATCTCACGTTTGCCTGAAAATAGTGCTCTGTTGCATTTCCCTTCATCCTATTTCCATTTTTGTGGTATTAAAAAATTCAAAGCCACAATTTGAAAATGAAATTGTCCACATCCATCATGTCTGCTTTTATGAAGCCAAAGTGCAGACTGTTTTATGCCCCATTGGCAGGTTAGCTTGTAGCATTTCACATATATCATGGAAACACTATTTAATCAACCATCAAATACATCTGTGATAGGCCCAGCATCACCTCTTTGCAGTTTGGACTAGAGTTAATGAAGTTTGTATGTAAAAGGAAGTTCCTTTATACTTGGGCTAAAAACTGGTAAAAGTCTGAGGGTGAAAAAGAATTATGCTATAGAAAATAAAAGGAAAGTGACTAAAGACTAAGATATTGGGCTTGGCTTACTTTGTGTAAAACAGTTAGTACTGTGTAAAATGATCTCCATTTGTTTCATTTTTTTCTTATTTAGTACTTCTATAATCAAAACCATTTTCCTCATTCAGTGACACTTAGTTCAGTGACAGTGACATGAACATTCTTTGGCTCTACTTCTGTCTTTGGAAAAACTTTCCATTGTCTATTGGGCAAAGCACTTAAAATGTTCTTTAAAAAATCCCTCCACTGCCGATTCTGTGATGATTTCAAACCAATTAATATGACAAGACACGAGTCAATATCTAATCACTAAAAAAATCCCCAACATCAATTCTCTATTTCTTCACATTAATATTCAGTGGAGAGAAGTGATCTTGGCTTGAGAATTCTTATTTCTAACATCTTTATTCTCTCTTTCTGACCCTAATCCATAGCTCACACTTCACTTCACTGCACAGCAAGCCCAACTCCCATCTACATTTCAGAGAAAAATCATACAGGCTCTCATGGAATGCTAATTTAAACAGAAAATTAGAATAACATTTCATCTAGGTTGGAAGGTGGATTTGTAGAACTCTCAGCGAGAACTCTACGAATGTAGAGCCAGATGGTGACGAGGCTGTCCTTCCATGCTGCTAAGTGCGGAAGAAGAGTCACATTGATTATTATAGGGAATGTCGAATACCAAGATGGAAATGAGGCTTCTGAACATTCAAAGCTATTACCATGCTTATAATGCAAGCCACAGATTGAACTCCAAAGGCCATTTTTATTGTCGAACCTTGCAATGCATTTTAGAACCTAGTCTGAATTTGCAGGCAGTTGAGGTGCAACCAGAAGGAGAAGACTAAAATGCAAGGGCTTCCCTGATTGTATATCTGGGTCTTGCTAATGCAAAACCCCTATTGGGAGTTGTAGTCTTCCTCCATTGGTACCTGTCTATATGGTCAGAGAGGCATACAGGTACAGAGAGAATATGATGGAGCAGGTGACAAGCATTCTGACAGCAGAGACAAAGCATACCTTACAAAAGCTATGTGTGAAGCCATGTGAAAAATAAGAACTTAAAGAAATTGGAGGCCCATGAGACTTTTGAGGATTTATGCAACAGTGCTGTGCTGATTGAAGATTGTTTAATATTGTTTGTTTCCTCGACCATTTTCTAAAGACATATTTTTCTCTATGTGTCTGGCGTTTTTCAGAATTTACTGCAACACAGCAGAAGTATTATTTTTTTGTGGGGGTAACGGTGGATTGGATATTATTCCAATGAAAAAATATATAGTGAACTATTAAATGGCTTTTGTCTTCATTGAAATTCTCTCTTTTTACAGCTTAATCAGAAAATCAGGCTTTGTGATATGTTGCCTCAGGTAGTATTTTCAGGGTGACAAAATGAAGTAAGAGGAGCTTTCTGATACTTCTTGCATTTTGTAAAAACCTAAATCATATTAATAGGAAATTCTTAACTTAGAGCCCACAGGTGAGAATTTAGGAGCTCTGTGAGCATAAACGCAAAACATTACATCATTTTTTCTCAATAAGCCCTAACTACACTTTAGCATTTTTTCAATATGAATGTAAAAACAAATCTCAACAGGAGTAACAGTACATGGGAGTTTTTACCAGTAGAAATTACAGATTTTTACTTCTCAAAACCTCCCTTTATGTATAAAATAAACTACAAGGATATATTTTACAATACAGGGATGCAGACAATATTGTATAATAATTATAAATGGAGTATAACCTTTAAACATTGTGAATCACTATGTTGTACACCTGTAACTTACATAATATTGTATATCAACTATATGTCAATAAAAAAATTACAGATATTTATGTCATATTACAGTTGTTGTAGATACCTCAAAATAATCTTGATGATTATCACTACTTCAAGATCACTATAGTTGAAAGATCCACCACTATATCTATCACATTTGTTAATGTGCTAATGAAGGTACTCAGATGTTATCATACCACAAATTTGTTTATAATATTTGATAGTGTATTTTAATATAATTGGCCTTTTTGTTTTTCTTTAAATAAATTTATAACAATACTAAGCGAATGGATCCATGGGCATCATCAGAATGTCACACAGGTCTATGGCACACAAAAGGCTAGGCATCTTGATTTAGAAGATGTTCTGAGGTGTTGATGCTGTTTAGAGGACTCCTAAACCAGAAGACAGAAGACAGTGTGTGCCTTAAGCTCCAGAAGACCAGGCAGCACATCCAGACAGTGTCTTGGGAGATGCCAAGTTCTCAGAGGGTACTGGCTAAATTTAACACCCAAGAAAAATGTATTCTAGGCACTGAATGTCTCAGACTCACAATTGAGTCTTATGTCCCTGTGACGACTCCAAATAAGCATAGAGCCTCTGTCTGAAGGGACACATGATGCAGAAGAATAGCCATTTCAGATAAGAAGAGGGTGGAGCAATGAAATAGAACAATGGGTTTACCAGCTGCTTTACAGCTTCATTAAGACCCAAACCATGCCAGACCCCTGGGATGCCAATGTCTAAAAATATCTGATTTTTAAACCTTTATAAACATGTGCATTGGGAACACAGGGTAAGCCATGAGTTGATTTTTTTTAATGTATTAAAAATTGTTGAATATGCTTGTGATTGGAAACTGAGGTACAAAATGATTACACATGGTGTCTCTAAAAGGAAAGCTGGACTTTTTGTAACATAAGTATTTTACTTTCAATTTATAAATGCAGTTATGTACTCAAAGTTTGTTAACTCAAAAAACACCTTACTTCAGCAAAACATGGAACTTTCTGAATAAATGGGAAGCTTTTAGCCTTGCTCAGTTGTGTGTGTGTGTGTGTGTGTGTGTGTGTGTATTTGCCTTCATACATGTGTGTGCATATATATACTTTTTTTTTTTTTTTTTTGCGGTACGCGGGCCTCTCACTGTCGTGGCCTCTCCCGTTGCGGAGCACAGGCTCCGGACGCGCTGGCTCAGCGGCCATGGCTCGTGGGCCCAGCCGCTCCGCGGCATGTGGGATCCTCCCGGACCGGGGCATGAACCCGTGTCCGCTGCATCGGCAGGCGGACTCTCAACCACTGCGCCACCAGGGAAGCCCGCATATATATACTTTTGTTAAGTGAACTGTTTATTTCTTATATTAAGATTTTCATTTTCACTTTGGCCAAATTTAATTGCTAGCTCTTGGTCTTATGGAATACTAATAAATTCTCTGGCTTTTTCATTCTTTACCCTGCAGCAAAGACATGTTTCTCTTTTCCATCTGTGGTCATTCTCTGCTGTGCAATAAATAAAAGTCAAAAGGATCTTTGGTTCACCTCCCTCAGGTCTCTGAATCATTCTCCTAAAGCTGTTATTACACTGAAGGATGTGGATGCTGGTACATTTACTCAGAATTTGCTTTGAGCTCTTCCAGTGAACAGATATGAATAAGTCCTTAATTTTCTAACCATCTGCTTTCCTTCCAGAGCAAAAGTTAATAAGAAATATATGCTGATTTTTAGCTTGCTATTTTTTTCTAAGATTGAATTTCACTTGCTTTTCAAAAATATTAGGTATTGAAAAATTCCTCCAGTGTCAGTGAAAACTGTTTAATACCAGCACAATCTCCAGGGAGGGGAATGGAAAATTTTGTTAATTAATTGTGAACTCTGCCAAGTTCAATAGCATTTTTGCTCATTGCAGGATACATTAAGAGTGCATATTTTTAGGGAAGTAAGGCAAACCTTTTTTCTCAGAAAAATGTGTATGCTTTAAAAACTGACTAGGGACTTCCCTCGTAGTGCAGTGGTTAAGAATCCGCCTGCCAATGCAGGGGACACAGGTTGGAGCCCTGGCCTGGGAAGATCCCACATGCCTTGGAGCAACTAAGCCCGCGCACCACAACTACTGAGCCTGTGCTCTAAAGCCCGTGAGCCCCAACTACTGAGCCCTCATGCCACAACTTCTGAAGCCCGCACGCCTAGAGACCGTGCTCTGCATCAAGAGAAGCCACTGCAATGAGAAACCCGTGCACCACAACGAAGGGTGGCCCCCACTCGCCACAGCTAGAGAACCTGCACACAGCAATGAAGACCCAACACAGCCAAAATAAATAACTTAATTAACTAATTTTTAAAAACGAATAAATTCTTGAGGCAAATTTTCCTCATTAATGAAAGTTTATGCACTAAAAACACTCTGTGTGCAAAGATCCAACAATGTTGAGAGCACAGGCCTTGTTTACCACCCTACCTTTTCTATCTTTCAGTTTACTTCAATTTTTAAACGTAAGACTAAAAATGAGCTGTGAATTTTATGATTGCATAATTAGTCAATAAAACATGTAAAATATTTGATTAACAGTTTTGAATGTACAGTCAAGTTTTGCACCAGATACACCTGTCAAATGTACAGATCTACCTGACACCTAATAGACAAGGAAACTCACACTTCTTTAAACTGGAAACACTTGGTAGCGGTATTGGGGATAGGAAGGGAAAATTGTTTCATTTTATATAATCTCATGAGTCTATTTTGGGAACAAAGATTCCATTAGTATCTCAATTTATGTATGATAAAAGAAAAAGAGAGAAAGAAAATTGATGTTAGAAGACAGTAAAGTTTGATGTGGTTCCAACAGAAAAAATTCAGGTTCTAGCATAGAAATGTATTAAAGATAGGTAAGTACATTCTACTTCTTTTGACAAATAAATGACTCTGAAAATCCAAAGTCAGTTAAGCAGAAGAATATTTAAATCATAAATCTTCTGGTATACACAGTAAGAATTATAAAATATACTTGTATTAGAAAGTCTGGAGTTTAATCAATCAGAACTCTTTCAATCTGTCAAGAATCTCTCTTGTTGACCTCAGTGATCTGCTTCATGCCACTCTTTCCTTTATGAGAATGTCAACATGACACATGATTTTTTTAAGACTATTCTTTCTTCCAAAATATTCTTATTCTTGACACATTTCTATTTTTTTCCCGAAAGGCAGACCACATGATATTTCATATTCACAGACAACAGACATAGTGTTCAATTTGGAAGATTTATGGATGACCTAATTAGTCTTATTAATTGTAATGAAGTAAAAACTCAATTCTATTTTTACTGTCATTCATGGGAGTATTATTTACTCTACACTTGTGCTAAATGAGCCAGATATGTGACCTAGAGTCTTATCTATTCAATCTTTCTATTTAATTGAGAACAAAAGTTAAACAAGAATGTCAGATCAAAGAAACATGATATCAAATAAACAAAGCATAGAAAGAAAAAAACAGTCAGGCCCAGCCATATGCTCCTCATTAAAAACTTAAATGTCTTCCAAGAAGTCACAGAGAATTGTCCATGTGTTGAAGACTTTACCTCAAGAATATCACAGTCACTCCAAAACAAAGTCAAACAGATAAACACACACAAAAGAACAAAAGCAGACACTCTAGGCACTGTGGAATGTGTCCTGCATGCTTGTGGAACACATTGCATAGACCCCCATGGGCCAAGTAGAGGAAGCAGTCAGGGTGGACTTAGCAGCAGGTGGACAGAAATTCCATAAATGCTGGTGAACAGAGAACAGCATGAGTAATATGGCTAGAAAGGCAGATGGAGAGAAATGGGGAGACTAAAGGGTTTCCTGTGAGTTTTCCAGAAAGAATAACATTTTATGACTTACTCTGGCACATCTGTAAGGGATGCTGACCTATCATGAAATTTAAGTATTTTTTCCAATATCTCAAAATGTATTAGGCAATTGATTAATGCATATTCAAGAATTCAAGAAAGATATCTTAAAATCTTGAGAATAAAGATTACATTGTATTTTACATGTTATTTGGTACTAAATGATATAACAAGAGCATAATGTTTTTACTTTTTTAAAAACTATTATCTCAGCTAAATTTTGTAGCTAAAGTGCAGTTACTTTTCAATTCTTAAACAAGAACAATAGTTTGTAAACCACCCATCTCATTCACAAGAGCCAGACACAATCCACTTAGGACACATTCTAAGGATGCTTGTGGTTTTGAGTTTTCTGAAGTAATTTGAAGAGACTCTGCTTCGTCCATATCTCTGAAACACCCACAATGTAAGCCCAAATTGGCAGTGTCCTCCCAGTAGTTAGGACCATAAGTGGTAAAATTTGCAGGATTTGAGTGTACCCTAATATATGCCTACATTTCTGAGTGTAAGAGTTAGGGGCAGGGGGAGAAAAAGGAGTACTATATTTTAATGTTTGGAAAACAACAACGTAAGAATTAGAAACTATTAGTCAAATGTCTTGATTTAGAATTGCAACAACCTGAAGATAAACATACATGTTTCTAACTACACCAAAAATTTTAAATTTAAATTTCCATTTTACATAGGTTAAGTGTGGATAGAGTATTTTGTTACTTCTGAAAAGATTCTCTGATGTCAGAAATGGAAGAGTTGGTAAGATTGTCAGTCATTGTATAAAACCGTTAGTATCTATCTAGTGAGTTATCTGTCATTCAAGATACATTGTAAAGTTAATAAAACTGAAACTTTGGAAAATTAAGGACTTTCATCAATGCTATTAATATCAGAGTTTTAATAGCAAGATTTTCTATCTGCTATCCTTATGGAGGCCAATTATACATATATTGGAGATCTTTTATCAATGATTTGTTTTATTAACCGTCAAATCTTTTATCTCTTTTTTCTCTACCAAGTTTGAGAAATTTTCCATAATCTTGTCTTATAGTTAGATGTTCTCTCTTCAGCTTCATCCAGTCTATAGTTTTCGATAAACCATTCAATTTACTGAAAAATGTCATGTCCATATTTTTATTCTTAAAATTTCAGATTTATTCTTTTTCTCATTTTCACATATTTATTTCATGACCTCTTAAATATATTTTTCTCTTTATCTCTTTGGGTGATATTAAGTCAATTGCTTTATATTCTACATTCCTTCTATTAGGATTTCTTTGCTGGATCTTTTAAGTTGATGTTCACAGGTCTGGAGTATCTCATGATCTTCCTAATATTTATTCACAATCCACAGAACTTTCTCTTAGCAAACCTATGGAATTCTTGTGAGGTTGAATTTACCATCATTCCATACAATGCACCACTAAAAAAACATGTCTCATCTCAGCATCTGGTTTCAATGTTTATGTAAGGAAGACCGCAGACTGTTTAAAGCACAGATTCAAGCTTCACACCAAGGCAACTTTTGCCCTGACTCCAACTAAGTCCTAGTTGAGTGTTCCTGATCCCCTGAACATTGACAAAATGTATTATTAAGAACACATCAAAATTCAAGAGAGACTCATAGATGTGGTCTCTACCTTGCATGCAGGAAGAAAGGGAGGTAGGTTTTTGAGTAAACAATTAGCAACTGCCATAATTTCAATGTCATAAACATTCAAGCTTCACACCCTAGAGTTTGTTTATATTGGGTGGATCTATTTTGAAGACTTCCCTTCTTAGTAGCTATACATACTGCTGCTCAGATTTCGAGTTTTCTTCTAAACTTTGGCCATTAATTAATTAGTGGTCAAAGTGATTAAGAAAGTTGTTTAACATGATGATTTAAAGATAGCCTTGTAAAAGAAGTAGGTTTTTTGTGATAAATGTATCCTTTCACATTCATGTAATTTCAACAATAGAAGCATCAGGGAGAGATACTGAACTCACCGTGTACATGACATTTACATTATAAAAACTGACATCTTTGAAGGATGAATGACACATAATTTGAAGCATATTATCTAGTTCATTCTACATTATATGTATAATTTCCAATAGACACCTAAGACCTTCACATGTCTTATTTCACTTTCGTGTGCCAATCGTAGCAAATGCTCTCATTCACTGGAGTTATAACAATCTTAGATTTCTCTTTAAAAAAAAAAAAAGTTTAAATGGAATCTATTGAATCATATATAATTTGTGAGTTGGTTGTAAAGCAAATAGTTAATGTAGCCATTTAAGATTACTGGTTTAGAACTTACTTCATAGGCAAACTCTTGAACCAGAATCATCATGCTGCTGTGTGATTTTGAACAAGTTATTTAGCTTCATGTGCTTAGTTTCCTCATCTGAAATGAGTGAGCATATAATACTTAATTCCTATGATTTTGCTTTTATTATTATTAGTCTAGATTTAGAATATAATAGCTCTGTTTTATTTCCCCCAAACACTAATTTCTAGGATTAAAGCCTTTCAACCTAACACTGGAATGACATTTTTTTCTTAAATTTACCAACTATATTACTAATTCAATTCTAAATAAATGTGCCGCCTTGTGATTTTGATATATTTATTTTTCCCTCAGTTTATGTGCATGTTCTTTGAAGGCAGAGATTAAACCTAATTCATATGGAAAACATATAATCATTAACATATTTCAAGTTGCTAAACTAATAGTGGCATATTGTACACTCTCTTCTAAAGCATGCATCTTTCACTAAATTATATATATTGTGTATCTTTTTACCTTAGTACATAAAGCAATGAGTCATTTTTTCTCCAACTTTTTATTTTGAAAAAAATAACACCGACAGAAAACTTGAAAGCTTAGAACAAAGATCAGCAGCATAACTATAACCTATATGTAACAATTGTTGACATTTGTTACATTTGCTTTATTTCTTCTTATAAAATATGTGTGTATGTGTGTGTTTGCTGAACAATTTGAATGAAAGTTGTAGACATCATGACACTTTACTCCCAATTACTTAAGCATGTGTATTATACAGTATCAGGAAAAAGGGAATTTTTCTATATAATCTTATACCATTATTACTACAAAGATAAACTAATATTTTCTGGTATAGACTCATATTTGAATTTTGTTTTCTATCATAGTCAAATCTGTTTCTTTAATTTTTATCTTTTTCAATCCATGTTTCTCTCAAGGATTCTTTACTGCATTTGATATCAGACCTCTTTAGATTCCTTTAATATAGAACAGACTCACTGTTTTTTGTTTTCTTTTTGAGTCTTCTTGCTATTGATATAATAGAGTTCAGGCCACATATCTGTATTATATCCTAAGGACTAGATTCAAGTTATAGGTAAAGATACTAAATATATATATTGTTCTTCCCATTGCATCACTTCAAAGAGCAAGATATGTTGAAGAGAAATCAATATGAAATAAAGAATGGTGAGGAAGATCCATGTGATAATGGGTTTTAACAGAATTATCAGATTTATTTCATGACAAATATACATATAATTCAACTCTATCTACTGAAAGGAATTAAAAGCCCTGAAATGCAAACTGCCTCAGGTGCATCAATGGCCAAAATTTGTTTTTTAAACAATACTCCCTATTAAATGACCCCACTTTTGGAGCAAGGAAAGTTCAAGATGAGCCTGCCACATCCTATTGTTTCAGAAAACAAAGAAATGTCAGTTGAATCCACCAAGGATCGTCAATTGACTCTCCAGTCAAGAAACATCATCTGATGCTAAAATCACCAGAGAAAGAGTTGTTTGAGAAAATGATAGTCACATAGTCTCAAAGCATATAACAAATTTTCTCATTAATTACAAAGGGAAATAAATTATTGAAATTGAGAAATCAGGCAGACATCTCCTAAATCACGTCATAAAACCTGGCATCAATAATAGTGAAATACTGCTGTAAATATTATCCTAATCATCTTAAAATGATACTATATCACAGGAAGAGTAATGTTACTTTATTCGCAAACTATCCTAACTTTCAACTTTTTTTTTTAAGAGGAATGTGGTATATTTAAATACTTTCTTATATTGTACATTAAAAATTAAAAATAATTTAATGAAAAGGAAAAAACTAATTCCTTTCTTTAGTTGGCAATGTATTCTGGGTATATAATATATAAAGGAAAATAAGAAGATTTGTTTCTGAGAATGTTTAAAATTTAATAAAGAAATGAAAATAGAAATTTTCATGGACACAATTTTAGTATATTTCATCATGGTTTAATTTTGAAATATATTTTTTTAATATTTAGTTTAAAGGCCAATAAAGCAGGGTTTTAATATGAAAAATAATTTTCAAGTAGATATTCGCCTAAGATCCTGGTAAATACACGTTGAGGACAGTGAGGTAGTTGGGCTAGATTTATCATGGTTGTCAGATACAGTTTGCAAATGTTTGGATTCATCTCCGCCATTCTGCGTTTTCCCCTGTAACCCAGGGAAGTGCATTCTGGAAACTACAATTCCCATATACTCATTGCCAGCAGGATTGACTTGATATCCTCCAATAAAAGTCACTCATGTATCCTCATATGTACATCAGATATGTTACATATGGAAGGTAGAGAAAAAGAGATGCCATTATTCTCTGGGAGTGATTTCAATCCATTTTTGAGCACCACTTAAGTATCACTTTGTTACTTCTGGGCATGGGAGAACCTAGGAGATGGTCTCCCTCAGGACCCGGTATCCCCTGAAAGCAGAATCCCATGATACTTACATCTCAGCCTTTTGACTTCTGTGTGAGACTATATTTCCCTGAGTTAAACCTCTTCCTATTTTAATAGCTTAAGTGCCTTCTGCTTTCCTGACCAGCCAGTGCCGTATTAGTTAACGGAATTTGTTCTAAGATGGTCAGATTTAAAGAATGTAATGATCATACTGATTATGGAAAATGCAACCCTGGACGTCTTGTGTATGCAAATGGAAAAATAGTTAAGTAAATTATCTCCTGTAATTATCTGGCATAAAGTTCCTATAGAAAGCAACACTATGTGATAGCAAGTTGTTCTTGCACTAGAATCTCTGAGTGAGAATGATGAATACAAAGACAGAGAGTGTTGAACAAGAAAAGCAGGATTTAGAGGATTAATGACAAGGAGTTCTGGAGAAAAGAATGGCGTGACATATAAGAATATCTACGACTCACATGAATGTTCAATAAAGGGCATCCACAGCAAAGGAAGCTTATAATTATCAGATGGGTAAGGTGATTCATTGTGCGACTGCCAGACAGTCTTTTCTTTGGGCCACCCCAATGCTTGAAAAGGGACTCATGGACTAAATAATAATGGAATTATGAGATGAATGTTACGGAAGAGCTCAACAAACAAAGGTTTCTCTTGAACATATCTGACCAGTCTACCTCCAGGGCTGTGCTCCTAACCTGCGAACTTAAGAGACAGATACTGTGCCTCTGCTCTGACACCATTCTCTAGCAAACCAAGCATCACTGTTGGTAGGTTGATTACATCAGAATCTTCCATCGTAGAGCAGACATTTTCTCAGAATCTGGATATATATTTCCTGTCTACAGTGTTACAACATAATAATAAGATGGAGTATGTCTGGAACTCAGAGGATTTTCTGGGTTGCCTATCAGTACTTCTATGCTTGCAGGTGAATCCTAAAAAAGATCATGGCAACAAGAGTGAGAAAGATAACTTATGGATCAGATCTTACAGGAATGAAAATTTGTCATTAATTGGGCACAAGAACCATGTCTAGCTGTGATGTTGACTGAAACCAAAGGAAATAAGGACTAGGTACTGGAAGAACATTTCACTTAACAATTATTACAGATTCTTGTCCAGTTGAAGAAATAAGAGTGTAATGGCTATGAATACTTTTATGAATGTTAACTCCTTTTCTCTCTACTCTTCCCCAGAATATTATATAAAGTACACTGAGGGTGATGATATTGACTTAAGCCTTAAATTATAAGATATCAAAGGAAAAGCGCAAATTAGAAGAGCAACAGCAATCACTCAGAGATAAATATATATGGTTATAGAACTTTAATTAACTCCCATTTTTTAATTGTTGTTTTAATTTTCATTACTCTAGGAGATGGATCCAAAAAAGACCTTGCTGCAATTTATGTCAAAGAGTGTTCTGCCTATGTTTTCCTCTAAGAGTTTTATAGTACCTGGCCTTACATTTAGATCTTTAATCCATTTTGAGTTTATTTTTGTGTATGGTGTTAGGGAGTATTCTAATTTCATTTGTTTGCTTGTAGCTGTCCAATATCCCCAACACCACTTATTGAAGAGATGGCTTTCTCCATTGTGTATTCTTGCCTCCTTTGTCATAGATTAGGTGACCATAGGTGCATGAGTTTATTTCTGGACTTTCTATCCTGTTCCATTGATCTATATTTCTGTTTTTGTGCCAGTACCATACTGTTTTGATGACTGTAGCTTTGTAGTATAGTCTGAAGTCAGGGATCCTGATTCCTCTAGCTCTGTTTTTGTTTCTCAAGATTACTTTGGATATTCAGTGTCTTCTGTGTTTCCATACAAATTGTATTTTTTTGTTGTTGTTGTTCTAATTCTGTGAAAAATGCCATTGGTAATTTGATAGGGATTGCACTGAATCTGTAGATTGCTTTGGGTAATATAGTCATTTTGACAATATTGATTCTTCCAATCTAAGAACATGGTATATCTCTCCATCTGTTTGTGTCATCTTTGATTTCTTTGATAAATATCTTATAGCTTTCTGAGTACAGTTCTTTTGCCTCCTTAGGTAGGTTTATTCCAGTTATTTTATTCTTTTTGAAGTGATGGTATCTCACTTTCTAATCTTTCATTGTTAGTGAATAAGAAAGCAAGAGATTTCTGTATATTAATTTTGTATCCTGCAACTTTACTAGATTCATTGATGAGCTCTAGTACTTTTCTGGTAGCCTGTGTAGGATTTTCTATGTATAACATCATGTCATCTGCAAACAGTGATAGTTTTACTTCTTTTCCAATTTGGATTCCTTTCTTTCTTTCTTTCTTTCTTTCTTCACCGATTGCCATGGCTATGACTTCCAAATCTATGTTGAATAAAAGTGGCAAAAGTGGACTCCCTTCTCTTGTTCCTGATCTTAGAGGAAATGCTTTTAGTTTTTCACCATTGAAAATTATGTTTTGTTGTGTGTTTGTCATATATGGCCTTTATTATGCTGAGGTAGGTTCCCTATATACCCACTTTCTAGAGAGTTTTTATCATAAATTGGCATTGAATCTTGTCAAAAGCTTTCTCTGCATCTATTGATATGATCATATGGTTTTTATTCTTCAATCCATTAATATGGTGTATCACATTTATTGATTTGCATATATTGAAGCATCTTTGCATCCCTGGGATCAAACCCACTTAATCATAGTGTAGGATGTTTTTAATGTGAGCTTTTGCACAATGAAGGAAGACATAAAACAAACAAAAAGGCAAAACTCAGAATGGGAGAAAATGTTTGCAAATGAAGCAACCAACAAGGGATTAACCTGCAAAATATACAAACAGCTCATGTGGCTCAATGTCCAAAAAAGAAACAACCCAATACAAAAATGTGCAGAAAGTCTAAATAGACATTCCTCCAAAGAAGACATAAAGACAGTTACAAAGCACATGAAAATGTGCTCAACATCACAAATTATTAGATAAATGCAAATCAAAACTCCAAAGAGGTGTCACTTCACACTGGTCAGAATGGCCATCATCAAAAAATCTGCAAACAATAACTGCTATAGAGGGTTTGGAGAAAAGGGAGGCCTCCTTCACTGTTGGTGGGAAAGTAAACTGGTGTAATCACTGTGGAGAACAGTATAGAGGTTCCTTAAAAAACTAAAAATAGAACTACCATATGACCCAGCAATCCCTCTACTGGACATATAACCATAATTCAAAAAGATACATGCACTCCAATGTTCATTGCAGCACTATTTACAATAGCCATAACATGGAAGTAACCTAAATGTCCATCAAGAGAGGAATGGATAAGGGAGAGGGGGAAGATGGCGGAAGAGTAAGACGAGGAGATCACCTTCCTCCCCACAGATACATCAGAAATACATCTACACATTGAACAACTCCTACAGAACACCCACTGAACGCTGGCAGAAGACCTCAGACTTCCCAAAAGGCAAGAAACTCCCCACCTACCTGGGTAGGGCAAAAAAAAAGAATAAACAGAGACAAAAGAATAGGGATGGGACCTGCACCAGTGGGAGGGAGCTGTGAAGGAGGAAAGGTTTCCACACACTAGGAAGCCCCTTCGTGGATGGAGACTGTGGGTGGCAGAGGGGGGGACGCTTCAGAGCCGAGGAGGAGAGCACAGCAACAGGGGTGCAGAGGGCAAAGCAGAGAGATTCGCACGCAGAGGATTGGTGCCGACCGGCACTCACCAGCCTGAGAAGCTTGTCTGCTCACCCGCTGGGGAGGGCGTGGGCTGGGAGCTGTGGCTAGGGCTTCAGTCAGAGCACAGGGAGAGGACTGGGGTTGGCAGCATGAATACAGCCTGAAGGGACTAGTGCACCACAGCTGGCCGGGAGGGTGTCCGGAAAGAGTCTGAACCTGCCAAAGAAGCAAGAGGCTTTTTCTTCCCTCTTTGTTTCCTGGTGCTCGAGGAGAGGGGATTAAGAGCGCTGCTTAAAGGAGCTCCAGAGACGGGCATGAGCCACGGATATCAGTGCAGACCCTAGAGACGGGTATGAGATGTTAAGGTCGCTGCTGCTGCCACCAAGAAGCCTGTGTGCAAGCACAGGTGACTCTCCACACCTCGCCTCCCTGGAGCCTGTGCAGTCCGCCACTGCCAGGGTCCCGTGATCCTGGGACAATGTCCCCGGGAGAACTCATGGTGCACCTCAGGCTGCTGCAATGTCACACTGGCCTCTGTGTCTTCAGGCTCTCTCCACACTCCGTGCAAGTCCATCCCTCTGGCCTGAGTGAGCCAGAACCCCCGAGTCAGCTGCTCCTTTAACCCCGTCCTGCCTGAGAGAAGAACAAATGCCCTCCAGTGACCTACACGCAGAGGTGGGGCCAGATCCAAAGCTGAGCCCCGGGAGCTATGCAAACAAAGAAGAGAAAGGGAAATCTCTCTCAGTAGCCTCAGGAGCAGTGGATTAAATATCCACAATCAACTTGACGTACCCTACATAGGTGAAAAACCTGAATAGACAACAAATCATCCCAAATTGAGGAGGTGGACTTTGAGAGAAAGATATATTATTTTTTCCCCTTTTCCTCTTCTTCTGATTGTGTATGTGTATGCTTCTGTGTGAGATTTTGTCTGTATAGCTTTGTTTTCACCATTTGTCCTAGGGTTCTGTCCATCCGTTTCTGTTTGTTTTAATTTTTTTCCATAATAATTATTTTTTATTTTAATAACTTTATTTTATTTTATCTTTATTTTATCCTCTTTCTTTCTACTTTTTTTCCCCTCTTATTCTGAGCTGTATGGATGAAAGGCTCTTGGAGCTCCAGACAGGAGTCAGTGCTGTGCTGTGCCTCTGAGGTGGGAGGGCCAACTTCAGGACTGGTCCACAAGAGACCTCCCAACTAAACATAATATCAAATGGCGAAAATCTCCCAGAGATCTCCATCTCAACACCAGCACCCAGCTACAGTCAACAACCAGCAAGCTACAGTGCTGGACACCCTATGCCACACAACTAACAAGACAGGAACACACCTCCACCCATTAGCAGAGAGGCTGTCTAAAATCATAATAAGTCCACAAACACCCCAAAACACACCACAAAATGTGGACCTGCCCATCAGAAAGACAAGATCCAGCCTCATGCACCAGAACAGAGGCACTAGTCCCCTCCACCAGGAAGCCTAGACAACCCACTGAACCAACTTTAGCCACTGGGGACAGACACCAAAAAGAGTGGGAACTAAGAACCTGAAGCCTGCAAAAAGGAGACCCCAAACACAGTAAGATAAGCAAAATGAGAAGACAGAAAAACACACAGCAGATGAAGGAGCAGGATCAAAACCTCCTAGACCTAACAAATGAAGAGGAAATAGCAGGCTGCCTGAAAAAGAATTCAGAATAATGATAGTAAAGCTGATCCAAAATCTTGGAAATAGAATTAACAAGGACATAGACGAATGAAAGATGAAACAAGCAATGATGAACAACACAATAAATGAAATTAAAAATACTCTAGATGGGATCAATAGCAGAATAACTGAGGCAGAAGAAAGGATAAGTGACCTGGAAGGTAAAATAGTGGAAATAACTCTTGTAGAGAAGAATAAAGAAAAAAGAATGAAAAGAACTGAGGACAGTCTCAGAGACCTCTGGGACAACATTAAATGCACCAATATTCGAATTATAGGGGTCCCAGAAGAAGAAGAGAAAATGAAAGGGACTAAGAAAATATTTGAAGAGATTATAATTGAAAACTGCCCTAATGTGGGAAAGGAAATAGTTAATCAAGCCCATGAAGCACAGAGAGTCCCGTACAGGATAAATCCAAGGAGAAACACACCAAGACACATATTAATCAAACTATCAAAAATTAAATACAAAGAAAACATATTAAAAGCATCAAGGGCAAAACAACAAATAACACACAAGGGAATCCCCATAAGGTTAACGGCTGATCTTTCAGCAGAAGCTCTGCAAGCCAGAAGTGACAGGCAGGACATATTTAAAGTGATGAAGGAGGAAAACCTGCAACCGAGATTACTCTACCCAGCAAGGATCTCATTCAGATTTAATGGAGAAATTAAAACCTTTACAGACAAGCAAAAGCTGAGAGAGTTCAGCACCACCAAAGCAGCTAAAGGAACTTCTCTAGGCAAGACACACAAGAGAAGGAAAAGATGTACAATAACAAACCCAAAACAATTAAGAAAACGGGAAGAGTAACATACATATCGATAATTACCTTAAATGTAACCGGATTAAATGCTCCCACCAAAAGACACAGACTGGCTGAATGGATACAAAAACAAGACCCATACATATGCTGTCTACAAGAGACCCACTTCAGACCTAGAGACACATACAGACTGAAAGTAAGGGGATGGAAAAAAGTATTCCATGCAAATGGAAACCAAAAGAAAGCTGGAGTAGCAATTCTCATATCAGACAAAATAGACTTTAAAATAAAGACTATTACAAGAGACAAAGAAGGACACTACATAATGATCAAGGGGTTGATCCAAGAAGAAGATATAACAATTGTAAATATTTATGCCCCAACATAGGAGCACCTCAATACGTAAGGCAAATACTCACAGCCATAAAAGGGGAAAGCGACAGTATCACATTCAGAGCAGGAGACTTAAACACCACACTTTCACCAATGGACAGATCATCCAAAAGGAAAATAGATAAGGAAACACAAGCTTTAAATGATACATTAAACAAGATGGACTTAATTGATATTTATATGACATTCCATCCAAAAACAACAGAATGCACATTTTTCTCAAGTGCTCGTGGAACATTCTCCAGGATAGATCATATCTTGGGTTACAAATCAAGCCTTGGGAAATTTAAGAAAATTGAAATTGTATCAAGTATCTTTTCCGACCACAACACTATTAGACTAGATATCAATTACAGGAAAAGATCTGTAAAAAATACAAACACATGGAGGCTAAACAATACACTACTTAATAACGAAGTGATCACTGAAGAAATCAAAGAGGAAATCAAAAAATACCTAGAAACAAATGACAATGCAGACACGATGACACAAAACCTATGGGATGCAGCAAGGGCAGTTCTAAGAGGGAAGTTTATAGCAATACAATACTACCTTTAGAAACAGGAAACATCTAGAATAAACAACATAACCTTTCCCCTAAAGCAATTAGAGAAACAAGAAAGAAAAAAAAAACAAATTTAGCAGAAGGAATGAAATCATAAAGATCAGATCAGAAATAAATGAAAAAGAAATGAAGGAAACGATAGCAAAGATCAATAAATCTAAAAGCTGGTTCTTTGAGAAGATAAACAAAATTGATAAACCATTAGCTAGACTCATCAAGAAAAAAAGGGAGAAGACTCAAATCAATAGAAATAGAAATGAAAAAGGAGAGATAACAACTGACACTGCTAATACAAAAGATCATGAGAAAAAATAGACAACCAGGAAGAAATGGACAAATTCTTAGAAATGCACAACCTGCCAAGACTGAATCAGGAAGAAATAGAAAATATGAACAGACCAATCACAAGCACTGAAATTGAAACTGTCATTAAAAATCTTCCAAAAAATAGAAGACCAGGACCTGATGGCTTCACAGGAGAGTTCTATCAAACATTTAGAGAAGAGTTAACACCTATCCTCCTCAAACTTTTCCAAAATATAGCATAGGGAGGAACACTCCCAAACTCATTCTATGAAGCCACCATCACCCTGATACCACAACCAGAAAACTACAGGCCAATATCACAGATGAACATAGATGCAAAAATACTCAACAAAATACTAGCAAGCAGAATCCAACAGCACATTAAAAGGATCATACACCATGATCAAGTGGGGTTTATTCAAGGAATGCAAGAATTCTTCAATATAGGCAAATCAATCAATGTGATACACTATATTAACAAACTGAAGGAGAAAAACCATATGATGATCTCAATAGATTCAGTGAAAGCTTTCGCCAAAATTCAACACCCATTTATGATAAAAACCCTGGAGAAAGTAGGCATAGAGGGAATTTTCCTCAACATAATAAAGGCCATATATGACAACCCCACAGCCAAGATCATCCTCAATGGTGAAAAACTGAAACCATTTCCACTAACATCAGGAACAAGACAAGGCTGCTCACTCTCACCACGCTTATTGAACATAGTTTTGGAAGTTTTAGCCACAGCAATCGGAGAAGAAAAGGAAATAAAAGGAATCCAAATCAATAAAGAAGAAGTAATGCTGTCACTGTTTGCAGATGACATGATTCTATACATAGAGAACCCTAAAGATGCTACCAGAGAAATACTAGAGCTAATCAATGAATTTGGTAAAGTAGCTGGATACAAAATTTATGTACAGAAATATCTGGCATTCCTATACACTTATGTTGAAAAATATGAAAGTGAAATTAAGAAAACACTCCCATTTACCACTGCAACAAAAAGAATAAAATATCTGGAATAAACCTACCTAAAAAGACAAAGACCTGTATGCAGAAAATTATAAGACACTGATAAAAGAAATTAAAGATGATAGAAATAGATGGAGATATATACCATGTTCTTGGATTGGAAGAATCAACATTGTGAAAATGACTCTAATACCCAAAGCAATCAACAGATTCAATGAAATCCCTATCAAACTACCACTGGCATTTTTCACAGAGGTAGAACAAAAAATTTCACAATTTTTATGGAAACACAAAAGACCCCGAAAAACCAAAGCAATCTTGAGAATGAAAAACGGAGCTGGAGAAATCAGGCTCTCTGACTTCAGATTATACTACAAAGCTACAGTAATTAAGACAGTATGGGGGGAGAGAGACAAGATGGCGGAAGAGTAAGACGCGGAGATTACCTTCTTCCCCACAGATACACCAGAAATACAGCTACACGTGGAACAACTCCTGCAGAAAACCTACTGAACCCTGGCAGAAGACCTCAGACCTCCCAAAAGGCAAGAAACTCCACACTTACCGGGGTAGGGCAAACAAAAAAACCCTAAAAACAGAGACAAAGGATAGGGACGGGACCGGCACCAGTGGGAGGGAGCTGGGAAGCAGGAAAGGTTTCCACACACTGAGAAGCCTCTTCGAGGGCGGAGACTGTGGGTGGCGGAGGGGAAAAGCTTCGGAGCCGCGGAGGAGAGCACAGCCGCAAGGGCGCGGAGGGCAAAGCGGGGAGATCCCCGCACGGAGGATCAGAGCCGACCGGCACTCAGCAGCCCGAGAGGCTTGTCTGCTCCCCCGCCGGGGCGGGCGGGGCTGGGAGCTGAGGCTCGGGCTTCGGTCGGAGCGCAGGGAGAGGACTGGGGTTGGCGGCGTGAACACACCCTGCGGGGGGCTAGTGCACCACCGCTGGCCGGCAGGGAGTCCGGGAAAAAGTCTGGACCTGCCGAGGAGGCAAGAGACTTTTTCTTCCCTCCTCTTTGTTTCCTGGTGCGCGAGGAGAGGGGATTGGGAGCGCTGCTTAAAGGAGCTCCAGAGACGGGCGCGAGCCGCGGCTACCAGCGCAGACCCCAGAGACGGGCCTGAGACACCAGGGCTGCTGCTGCCGCCACCAGGAAGCCTGTGTGCGAGCACAGGTCACTCTCCACACCTCCCCTCCCGGAGCCTGTGCAGCCCGCCAACGCCAGGGTCCCGGGATCCAGGGACGGCTTCCCCGGGAGAACGCACAGCGCGCCTTAGGCTGGTGCAACGCCCCGGTGGCCTCTGCCGCCGCAGGCTCGCCCCGCTCCGT
>RJWK010029800.1:0-25067 GCA_004363435.1 Platanista minor
ACGGTATTTGTTTTTCTCTTTCTGACTTACTTCCAGTTTCTTCATGTGCCCATAGAACAGTGGTAGTTGCCTACCACTGTTCTATGGGCACATGAAGAAACTGTAACGCTATCTCTGCCCATAGAAATCTTATAGTCACATGAGGGAAGTATCTCACAAACATGAAATAATTACACAACAAAGTTGTACTCGGCTTCACATGCTTTACACAAGCACTGCTGCTGTTTGGAGTAAAGGCATGATATCTATTGACTGGCTTCTTAAAAGGAAGGATCGCTAGAAATGCTAATTCTTAGAAAGGAAAACAAAAGGCAGTGCACATCTGAGGCACAGCATCTAAGTAAATTCTTCCAATATTTTCAGTCAATGTTTTCCTATCTATTCAGGATAATTTATCCACCTTCTTTTCATGACTTCCAACCATTTCTCATATTCTTTCTTTATTCTGTCACTAGTTAGTTCTCTCTTTTTTATTTTGTATTATTTATATTTTCTTGTTAAAACTTTTAATTTTTTAATAGACGTATAGTTGATTTACAATGTTGTGTTAGTTTCAGGTGTACAGCAAAGTGATTCAGATTAGATAGATAGATAGATAGATAGATAGATAGATAGATAGAGATATATAGATATACTCTTTTTCAGATTTTTTTTCCTTATAGCTTATTACAAAATATTGAGTATAGTTTTCTTAAAGTAAGGGGGACAATACTACCAAATATACCTGGAGTACTTCATCTTAACAGTAAGAAGAAACTGCATAGTAAACAGATATTTTTACAGCCATTCCAAATGCACTAACCATGCTTCTTGCATCCTACCGTTTCTCAGCTTTTTTTCCCAGCCAGCTGTGTTTTCAACTAAACCATCACACTTTGGTATATATTTTCCCAAATCTTGACATACTATATCTTTTCACGTCTTGACACAAAATCTCTGAGATACATTACAAGGATATAAATTCTGCAATTTACAGGGCCCAACTAATTACAGCCGTGTTTAAATTCCCAGGCTCGATTTGAAATGTTATCTCTTGCAAAACGCAATGAAATTTTATTCTTTTTGTTGCAATGGTAAATGGGAGTGTTTCTTTAATTTCTCTTTCAGATTTTTCATCATTAGTGTATAGGAATGCAAAAGATTTCAGTACATTAATTTTGTATCCTGTTACTTTACCAAATTCATTGATTAGTTCTAGCAATTTTCTGGTAGCATGATTAGGATTCTCTATGTATAGTATCATGTCATCTGCCAACAGTGACAGCTTTACTTCTTCTTTTCCGATTTGGATTCCTTTTATTTCTTTTTCTTCTCTGATTGCTGTAGCTAAAAATTCCAAAACTATGTTGAATAATAGTGGTGAGAATGGGCAACCTTGTCTTCTTCCTGATCTTAGTGGAAATGGTTTCAGTTTTTCACCATTGAGAACAATGTTGGCTGTGGGTTTGTCATATATGGCCTTTATTATGTTTAGGTAAGTTCCCTCTATGCCTACTTTCTGGAGGGTTTGTATCATAAATGAGTATTGAATTTTGTCGAAAGCTTTTTCTGCATCTATTGAGATGATCATATGGTTTTTCTCCTTCAATGTGTTAATATGGTGTATCACATTGGTTGATTTGCGTATATTGAAGAATCCTTGCATTCTTGGGATAAACCCCAATTGATCATGGTGTATGATCATTTTAAAGTGCTGTTGGATTCTTAAAAAACTAAAAGTAGGGCTTCCCTGGTGGCACAGTGGTTGAGAGTCCGCCTGCCAATGCAGGGGACACGGGTTCATGCCCCGGTCCAGGAGGATCCCATATGCCACGCAGCGGCTGGGCCCGTGGGCCATGTCCACTGGGCCTGTGCATCCGGAGCCTATGCTCCACAACGGGAAAGGCCACAACAGTGAGAGGCCTGCGTATAACAAAAAAGAAATAAATTAATTAAATTAAATAAATTAAAAAATAATAGTAGAACTACCATATGACTCAGCAATCTCACTACTGGGCATATACCCCGAGAACGCCATAATTCAAAAAGAGTCATGTACCACAATGTTATTGCAGCTCTATTTACAATAGCCAGGACATGGAAGCAATCTAAGTGTCCATCGACAGTTGAATGGATAAAGAAGATGTGGCACATATATCCAATGGAATATTTCTCAGCCATAAAAAGAAACGAAATTGAGTTATTTGTAGTGAGGTGGATGGACCTAGAGACTGTCATACAGAGTGAAGTAAGTCAGAAAGAGAAAAACAAATACTGTATGCTAACACATATATATGGGATCTAAAAAAAAAAGGTTCCGAAGAACCCAGGGGCAGGACAGGAATAAAGACTCAGATGTACAGAATGGACTTGAGGACATGGGGAGGGGGAAGGGTAAGCTGGGACGAAGTGAGAGAGTGGCATGGACGTATATATACTAACAAATGTTAAATAGATAGCTAGTGGGAAGCAGCACCGTATAGCAAAGGGAGATCAGCTCAGTCCTTCGTGACCACCTAGAGGGGTTGGATAGGGAGGGTGGAAGGGAGATGCAAGAGGGAGGAGATATGGGGATATATGTATATGTATAGCTGATTCACTTTGCTATAAAGCAGAAACTAACACACCATTGTAAAGCAATTATACTCCAATAAAGATGTTAAAAAAAAATGCGATGACAAAGGCTGCTAGACAGCCAGATTTATTAATATGTGGTTCTGATTTGGTATGAGACTTTTAAAAAGATAATTTAGGAATAAATAAGGAATTGTACAAACAAAAGAAGTATAACTCCCATTGGAATTAAAATCTGGTCTGGTGGCTTATTTTTAAATTTATTTTTATGGAAGTGGCAGAACTGAATAGAGTGAATGGCAAACATGTGGAAGGGATTTCTGCATGTTCCACTTGGAGCCGTGGGACTCATGATGCTATAACATTCATTTAGCCCAATTTTTTTACTTAAAAGTAGAAAACAGTGAATCACAAAAAGACTAAGAAATTTGCCATGTACCACAAAAGTGGCTGAGGATGATTATAACCCATCTATCTTTATATTTAACTATTTTCATAATTAGTTTAATTGTAGAAAGATCAAAAAATAAAATTTACTTTGTGTCTATAATTTAAGTAGTGACAAAGCTTGGCTATGTGAGACTTGATTTAGATTGAAAACAGAATGATATTACATATTATACATAATATATATATGTAGAGTGATTATATTTATTTTTTATATATGTAAAGAATAAAACTTTTAAAATTAAAAAAAACTAAAATAAATTGAAAAGTGTTACTCTTGAGATAAGAAATTCTTTACATTTAAGATCTAAGAGAATCTGTTGACATTTCCATTGTTAATTTATTCACTCCCTTATTTATTTAAAATAACATTTGTTGGGGTTCTATATGGATTAGCCAGCATGTGAATGCTCCACGTAAGTGTCTGCAGTATTCTCATTTGGAACATTTGTAGAAATGTGAATTTCCATTGTAGAGCATTGAAAGGCATGTGTCAATAATTTAATATTTTGTCCAAGAAATATTTGTTAAACACTGATTATGTGCCAGATACTGTTGCTGAATGAAACAGACTTGTTCCCAGCACTAGTGGGGGAGTAATAGATGTTAAACAGGTAAACAAATAAAATTATTACAAACTTGGAATGAAGTAGAAAGGTGATAACTAAGAGTCATGGTTGAACAAACTGAATGACCACAAGCACAGGAGGCAAACCTGACGGTTACTTGTACAGGATGAGGGAAGGTCTGTCTAAGGAGATAACATTTAAAGTAAAACTTACAGGAGGTAGAGCAGGATGAGGAATATTCCGCCATGGTGGAGAATAGGAGGAATAATGCTTCAAGCAAGTCCCAAGGGCCTACGTCAGTGCATTATAGGAACTAAAAGGAGATAAAAATGGTTGGAGTTTACTTAATTTGCAGAGAATGGCTCCAAATCAGAAAGTCAGATCAAAAGAACTCAGATTATCCAAGATGAGAAATTTGGAATTTAGTGGAAGTAAATGGAAATTATATGAAGGGTTCTTTAAAAAAAAAAAAAAAAAAGTTTTTCTTTTTTTAAAAAGCTATCACCACAATCTAGTTCCAGAACTTTTTCATCATCTTGAGTGGAAACCTCATACCCATTAAGCTGTCACTCTCCATTCCTTGTCCTCCAAGCCCCGGGAATCTACTAATCCATTTTCTGTCTCTACAGATTTACCTATTCTGTATAATTTCCTATAAATGGAATCATATAATATGTGGTCTTTTGTGCCTGAATTTTTTCATTTAGCATAATGTACACAAATGTTCACAGCACCTCTATTCACAATATCCAAAAGATGTAAACAACCTAAATGTCCATCAACAGATGAATGGATAAACAAAATGTAGTATGACTAGACAATAGAATATTATCCAGGTGTAAAAAAGAATGACATTCTGAACAATGAACCTTCAAGATATTATAATTACAGAACACTTTACATGAGGAGTTTTTAAACAGAGATGGGGAAGAATCCAGTTTACTTTTGAAAACATCCCATTGGTTGCTAAATGAGGAATGAATTTGAGGGAACAAGAGAAGTGGAGAGACTAGTTAGGGAGCTCTTGAGGTTGACCAAGTGAGAAAGTGTTTTTTTTTAGACTCAGAAGTTGGCAATGGAGAGAGAGGAAAGCTGACACATTAGAAAGATTTTTTGAAATAGAATTATCAGGGCTTGTGCTTCATTGGATTTAGGGAGCGAAATGGAGAGAGAAATCAGTGCAGACACATAGGTGTGGAATGAAGCTGTCACCTACTACAATGTGCAAGACTGTAAAAGAAACAGTCTTGTAAAATAAACTTAGGAGAGAAAATAAGTAGCTAAGATGTGATTATGTTCAATATCATGTGTCCGTGTGAGGATGTGGACCGACCAGAAGTCTTACATAACAGAGGCAGAAAATAAGATTTATATATCCACTTAGAAAAACTGTTGAGCAGCATCTTCAAAAAAACAAATATGCACATAAAATACACCCCAGTAATTCTACTCCTAGGTATATACTCAATAGAAATGAGTACATATGTTCACCAAAAATAAAACATATACATGTATTGCAATGCTGTTCATAGTCTTCCAGAACTGGAAGCTACCAAAAATCTTGATTCCAGATAAATGGATAAATTAATTGTGGGAGCAGATTATAGTTCCTGATTGATACAGAAACTGAAACTCTGAAGGGAAGAAACTGCTATTGCACAGCAAGTACATGGGAAAACTGACTTTAAACCTGTCACTATGTCAAAATATTTTATTTTACTCACTGCATTTCACAGAATGCTTGCTCCCCTTTTTATGCTTCCTGCTGATTAACAGGTTGAAAACTGTAGCCAGAGGGGTACTCAGAGGCCTGTAGCTAAAACTTGATATGAACAGGGCAGAGGTTTTAGGATTACTGGAAAATTATCATATTAGGAAGCTCTAAATGATGCTAACACCACAAATTACCCCATGGCACCTGCACCATAAAATAGAAATAAAATTGTCATTATCAAATGAAAGAATATTTCACACAGCATAATATTCCTGATATATCAGAGAGGCAGTTGACTGTTAAACAATGCTGAACACTGTGGAAACAATTTAAAACCCTCTCTCTTACTTTTTACCCCTGTCAGCTGAACAGTTGAAATAAACACAAACATATTTAAGAAAATTGAAAGTATTGTGCCTTCTTATGGACTTTCACATTCTTCTGAAAATAAGAAACAAATGATAAAAACCAAAGCAGTTCTAAAGAGTTCACTAGGAATTCTGAAGAGGCTCTATTAAGAAACAGAACATAGGGCTTCCCTGGTGGCGCCGTGGTTGAGAGTCCGCCTGCCGATGCAGGGGACGCGGGTTCGTGCCCCGGTCTGGGAGGATCCCACATGCCGCGGAGCAGTTGGGCCCGTGAGCCATGGCCGCTGAGCCTGCGCGTCCGGAGCCTGTGCTCCGCAACGGGAGGGGCCACAGCAGCAAGAGACCTGCGTACCACAAAAAAAAAAAAAAAAAAAGAAACAGAACATATATTACAGGGAACTCTACTCAATATTCTGTAATAACCTAAATGGGAAAAGAATCTGAAAAAGAATAGATACATGTATATGTATAGCTGAATCACTTTTCTGTACACCTGAAACTAACACAGCATTGTGAATCAACTATACTCTAATATAAAATTAAAAATTTTTTTTAAATTGCATAAACTTTGGAAAAAAATAGGACCAGAACATGGTAGAGTTTATACATTCCATCAGGTCATCTCAACCCACTCAGATAGTCGGATAACCCCACATCATCTTAGCGGGGAATGGTAGGCTGCTAACACTGCATGGGGACTAGTTTGATAGTCAAGGGTTCAGCAGTGTTGGCTACAACCAGAGCATGAGATGGGCGAGCATCTGTCTCTTTCCCTTTTCTCTGGTCTTCCCCAGGAATCTGCCAGATTTTCTGCCAACAGACTTCCTTCACTCAAGTCTGTCCAGCCTCCCACTGCTGTGCCTGCCTTCTCACAAGATTGGTTTTCTTTAACTGTAATATTTGTATGAACCAGAGCAGAGTTTGTCTTTCTCATTAGAGGTTGTTTGTAGTAGGTATACAGAAGGTGCCATCTCAACCTGGGCCCTTCCCATCTGGAGCTTGTCCCTCATCTTGCCAGATCCAGGCTTGTTTTGGCCATGCTTCTTAGATGTCAGCATATTTTACACCTAAGACTTCCCAATGGCTTTGGATGGTTAAAGAAATGGGGATATCCATCTTTCCTTTTTTCCCTTTGCATATTTTTATTTACCACTTCACTTTGGGCATGCCAGAGTATGTTAGTTGCCTAGGGCTGTCGTAACAAATT
This sequence comes from Platanista minor, assembly GCA_004363435.1. Lineage (NCBI taxonomy): Eukaryota > Metazoa > Chordata > Mammalia > Artiodactyla > Platanistidae > Platanista > Platanista minor. The sequence continues at coordinate 6,859 of RJWK010029800.1, forward strand.
ACCAGAAACTGGGTGGCTTAAAGCAAACATAAACGTATTCTCTCACGGTTCTGGAGGCAGAAGTTTCAAATCAAGGTGTCAGCACGGCTGCGCTCCCTCCCAAGATTCTCCCTCTGGAGAGAATCTATTCCATGCTTGTCTTCTGGTGGTTGCTGGCAATTCTTATCACCCCTTAATCTGTAGCTGCATCACTTCAGTCTCTGCTTCTCTCATCACAACACCACCTCCTCTTCTGCATCTTCTCCTTTTTGCTAATAGTAAGGACATTTGCCATTATATAGGGCCTGCCTAGTAATTCAAGATGATCACATCTCTAGATTTTGAATTTAATTCCATCTGCAATGACCCCTTTCCACATAAGCTAACATTCATAGTTTCCAGGGATTTGGACTTAGGCTTACCTTTTTAGGGGCTACCATGAAAACTACTCTGTATGGTAAGCTCAAGAAGACGCACCTGATAGAGTGTAAAGCAAGCTCTTTCCACACCAATTTCTGTTTTTTTAGCCATGGTTTTGCCTAGTTAGTGTTTACCTCTCCCGGGCTCAAGCAGTGTGCAGTATTTTCCACTCTTACCAGCAAAAGTCCCAGTATATCTCTGGTTGAACTCAAGCCTGAGACATGGTAGTTTCTTCCAAGATTTTGCCTTATATCAAAACATATACATTCGGGCAGGTTTATTTTTAGAAGGTACTTTTCAATGTTTAAATTTCTTTAGAAAAATACAGAGTACTAAAAATTAGATCTGATCTGTTTTCATTGTTCTAGATTTCTCTTCTAGACATTTTGCCTGATAATCAACACTCATAATATAGGATCAGATCCCAAGCCTCATCTAGATATATAGCCAATATTATTTCCACTGACCCAGAAAAGAGCTCTACTATTAATCTGATAAGTGTAGAAAATATATAAACACAAAGATTGAGGGAAGTCCTGACTTCAAATATATTACGACAGTTGTTTGATCTTTGGTTACTCCATTGACTTATACATATTTACACAGTTTATTTAACTGTTAACTACTCTTTTTTTTTTTCATAGAAAGTTTAGTGACTCTTGGAAATGTTTATTTCTTTCCTTTTCTGTGGAAAAATTTTCTGTGATAAGAACTCTATGGTTTTATCATTTCAGCCACACTGATAATGATTCTTAAACTTATCAGAAACAGTTACTTTAATTTTCTTCTGAAAGCAAGTGACTACCGAGCTCGGCCTCATAAAGCTGAGTAATTATGGTAATTGTGTCATACGGCACTTGAAAATGGGAGTTTACAGAATTGCTGAGAGAACCCCTCCTATGTGTAGTTGGGCAGGGTACACTTTTTACTTTCAGTCTGTATTCTTCCATATTCCACGAGCTGAATAATTTTCCCCCTGGAGAGAGAAACTGATATAAGATGTGACATCCTCTGAGTCCCATGATAGTCCAGCCAAAGCCTGTCATACAAATAGATTAATGGTGCACCATTTTCTGTGCATTGAAATATTTGTCACAAGAATAAATGTATACTTTCTCCCCCTCCATTTTATGCTCTCATTATAGTCCTTGTCAAAGGAAATTATTATCTATTATTATTTTTTAGGAAAATGTCCTGTTCTTGGCATAAAATCGGCCATTAGAGTGATAAAAAGTACAACAATAATGTTTTCAGATATAATTCCCTGAAAAATTGTTCACATGACAGAATATAACAGAGCACACAATAATAAAAAAATAGTCCTATTACCTTGAAAAATGGTAGAGTATAATGATTTTTTTAAAAAGCAGCAGCTCACTGTCACAATTTTGTGTGTTTACTTTTTCTTTTGATTTCTGCTTTATTTTTCTTTAGATTCTTTAGATCTAGACAGGCAGCTGGCCTGTCCCACATCACACCTATTCTATGAATGGTTTAGGGAGGTGGGCTCAGGTACAAGATACTCTGTGTTTAGATGACTCAAGAAAGCAATTTAAGCAGCCCTGCTTCTTTCATGGCAACGTGTAGAAGCAAGAGCTTTTGCCATTTATTTTCTTTGTTCCTTGTGGTTTCTAACAGAGCATGCAGGGGTTCAGACATTTGTTAACATTGAATCTGAGAACAGAATAAATTTATTTAAGTAACAAAGAATTAGAATAGGGCCTCACTTGAGAATTCTGTTGCATTCATATGGGAAAAGCTTAGCCATTTTGGCATATGATGTAACAATCCTAGCTGATGCTATTATCTTAGGAAAATCATTCTTATTTCCCCGAATCAAAATGGGATACGCAGGCATCTCAGTTTCTGGTCAAATAAAAACAATATGGGAACTATTTTTGTAAAATTTTCTAAATAGATAAGTGTACATCTTTGTTCTTACTATAATAATTTAAATTATTTAACTCTAAAAAAATTCAGGTTATTTAGACTTGTGGTTGCTAAGGGAGTCGGGGAGGGATGGACTGGGAGCTTGGGGTAAGTGTTACATATAGAGTGGATAAACAACAAGGTCCTACTGTATAGCACAGGGAAATATATTTAATATCCTGAGATACACCATAATGGGAAAGAATATAAAAAAGAATGTATATATATGTATAACTGAGTCACTGCTGTACAGCAGAAATTAGCATAAAATGGTAAATCAACTATACTTCAATTAAAGTGTTTAAAAAATTAAAAATCATGCTATTTAAATATCACAAAAATGACTTTAAGTCTCTTCAAGATTTCTGACAGATCCATCTCCTTACTCATGTAATACCAACTCAGCTTGTCAAAACATGAACTGTTTTTTCTAAACTTTGTTTCAATTTTCAACTAGATTTTAAGTCCTTAGTGGCAGGAGTTAAGCCTTTTCTCCTCTGGTTTCTCCTGAACATGTTTCAACCATGAATGCCCTACCCACACACTGGCTGCCCCCTTCGGCAGCATCTGTTGTAGTTGTCCGTCCTTGCAGCAGAACTTGGCATTTCTCCACATGCTTTAATAAAACAAACACATTTTGTTCTTCCAGAAGTCATCAGAATACAATCTGATATTGACTGAAGATGATATCCAAAATGTATATCCACACTGCCGTAGATTCCAGGAGTCCTTCATACGTTTCTCAAAGCCCCTATTTAATCCTTCTATAAACCAGAGACTTCCCTCTCCACACCCAGATCCCCAGGCATTGCTCAGATATCCATCTTTCTCCTTCTTTGCCTTATTGGGCTAGATGGCTTTCTCCTTCTGCTCTAAAATGCTTGCACTTCTCTCTGTGTCAACAGAGTTATCAAAATCATTTTCCCCACCAAGAAACTTTCAGGCCAGTTGCTTGGGTGATAATATTTTCTCCATGTGTTACAAATACACAGTAAGTATTTTGATAAAGAAGGAAAACCATGATATTAGAACAAGTGCTCTAACAATCAGAGCTTCTTTAAAGTTCTGTCTTTATCATTTATTTGTATAATATTTTGTAAATGATTTACCTTGACTAAATCTTAGATTCCTCATTTTAAAAATTGATAGTATTAGACATAACTTATTATGTTTGCTGTAGGATTTAATAATGATATTTAGAAAGCACTGGGAATACGTGTTATGTGTGAAATAAGACCACAGACTGAGAATTTTTTCTTCATAAGAATAATAATTCAGGAAAAAAGATCGGGAATGCATATCTGCCCATAATGGATTTCCACAGCATCCATATTCCTTAACACAGCAAGTTTATAATTCATACATGAGCAAGACCTAGGATCCTTTCAAATTGTCTTATAGCGAACAGGAGAAGAGGGACCTTGAGACATTGAGAGAAGAGGGGAGACCATGTGATACTTAACAACGGAGAGAAAGGTGTATCTTGCAGACAAAAGAAGAAAACAAAGACTATTTAAAAGAAATATTGATACCATGCATGTGAAAGAAAACATATTACTGTGAGAGACTTAGGATCTGTGAAGGAGCCTCAGAATTGATTTGTCCAGCAGAGTAAAACACTGAAGATATACAGTGGGGTTGCATTGTTTGTTCTGGGTAGTAAAATGTTAAGTACCTCTTTGTTATTTGAGATGTTAACCTTTCAACAAGACAAACTTCTATTTATTGTGGAAGCTGATTTCTTCCTCTTTGGCACAGAGTAAGCTCCCAATAAGTAGAATTAATGTGCCTTCTGCAGTGAATTTTAATTTGTGTAACAAATGGTTGCTTTGTCCAAGTATTTAATTGATGTGATGCCCTGTTTTCATTTTGTATAAAACCCTTTATTCTCTGTTCCAATAAATATCTTTATTAGTAAAATAGAAAAATAAAGAAGGTTAATTTCAATTCCAGAAATACAGCCACACCTGTCAAGTAAAAATGGGAAAACAAAAAGCCTCTTATTGAAATGAAAGTATTGACATTAGATAGACATCTTTGCACATGTTACTCTCATACCTACCCTGTGGAAGGAGAAAAGAGAAATTCAAGAGAGTGCCTCATGACTTCAGGGAATGGAATTGAGATCCTAGTAATGAGATATTGGTTAAAGAAAACTATGTTAAACAAGCATTTAATTAGCCTCAGATGTAGTCAGCTGGCTGGCTGTGATGGGATTGAATGTGTGAGACTTTTTTCCTTTGAGCTTAATTTTCTTCAGGGAAAAAAAAATTGTCACTGGTATAGCCACCCACATTTATCGTTATAAACTGCTTACATCTTACTGTGTGCTGATACGTGTGGGAATGTCACCTTGAGCATATGGGGAGCTCTCTTCCTCATTATAATTCAAAAATTCCATTTTAAATGTTGTCCAGTATATAACAATCAAATCTGAAGATCCACCATTTAAACAGTAATGAGGAAGGTGAAAGGCCCAGGAGATGACATCTGAAATCAGACCTGGCCAAAAAGGTAATCTTATTTTTCAATCTTATGGTCTTATGATTAAAACTGACAACTTCCATCAATTGGACATCAATCCTATGTTACATATTTTAGATATAGATATATAGATGATAAATTGTACATAGTATTTTATTAATAATTTTTTTAAACCAGTGATGTGCATAATAGTACCATTTTATGGGTACTGAAATTGAGTCTCAAAGAGGTTAAGAAATGTGCCCAACATTATATATTAATGAAGGAATATAGAGCTGACTCATTTCAGCTATAGCTCAGTTATCTCACACTGTTGAAGAAGGAGATGGTCCACAAAAAGGGACTATGCCTCGTATTGGGGGGTTACTGTTTTAAGCTTCATTATTTTTGTAAATCTTACCCACTTACCTTGATAACTTAGACCATTTCATTCACACCCTTATGTAAATCCCCAGGTGATCATATGCTATTTTGAACACCATGTCTTATTTTTTTATAGCCCCTCCCTTTTGCAATCTGTCTGTCAGTTATCACTTTTTGTTATTCTGGTGTTTGCCCTCTTCATCCTAATTTTCTTTCTAAACTTCTCTGGTTTGAGAACTAGATAGCTAAGGTATAAGAGAGAATCAAGGTACAGTATTCAGGGTCTGAGATGGCCCAATAAAATCAACAGAGGCAGCGCCGGTCATACTTAAAGTGATTAATATGTATCAGTTAACTCAGACTCTTAAAGCCCATCTAAAGCTACTGATGTCCAATTTCGTGCATACAGAATTTTTGCCTCATCATAAATTTATAGCTGTAGGGTCATTTGAGCCTTTACTCCTATTTTCACAATATTGGAATCACATAATTAAAGAAAATTCAAGCTTTGCACTATTGATTGGTTTAAATTTAGACTTTCTTTTTGATCTAATACTTTAAAAAAAAACAGCTTTATTGAGGTATAATTGACATAAAAAGAACTGCACATATTTAATGAGGAAATTTTATGGGTTTGGACCTATGCAAACACTAGTGATAACATCTCCACAATCAAGGTAACAGACATTTCTTTTACCTCTCAAGATGTCCTTATGGTCCCTTTGTTTTTTCCTTTTTTTAATTTTTGGTTTTTGTTTTGGTGGTAAGAGCATAACATTTTACTCTGCCATGTTATTCATTTTTCCCTTGGATTCTAGTCTCACTTCACCATTTGAACTCAAAAGTCTCATTCCTAAAAGCCTTGGCATATACCTTCATCATAATTCTCATTCACTGTTTTTCTCTAATCCCTTCTATCTAATCAATTATCTTACCCGTTAAGCTGGTCCCAGGACCACCGTATCTGGGGAGCCACTTATAGTTAAAACCCTCTAGGATTCACTGCATAAATTAGCTTTAAGAAAAGGATATTTTCGAGCACATTTTCTACAACAATGATCTCTAAGATGAGGAAACAATGACTTCCAAGAGTCCTTCAAGTATCCATAATTTTTATATCTTTTTTTCAGTTACTTTTTAACTTTTGCGCTACCCAGTTTTTCTGATCAGAAATAAAATCTTCAATTATTTTTTAATGTTTTACAAAGCTTTCCTGTTTCTCTTTTATTTTCAAACTTTGTGGAGAGTTATTCACAGAACTCAAATTCCCAAGCAGTTTCAATTTCTCCTAACACCTAAAAGTATTTAAAGAACTGAAAATCTAATGTGAGAGTCTCGTAGCTTATGGGAGTGGAAAATGGAAGAGCACATAAGCAAAGTCATTGACTAGGAGAAGGTTTATTTACTAACATATCTGTATTTACTGAGAGTGGCTTAGTATGATGTATCTACACAAGAAAGGAATGCCCCATTCCTTTTCCCACTCACCTCTGACCTTAGGAAAATGTCAACTTTGCCATAAAGAACAGTTATAGACACACAAATCTGTATAATATCCCTTAATTGTATAAAGCAATAATGATTTTTTTCTCTCTCCCAACTCAAGTATTTCATATTGTCTATGAAATGTTTTTGTCACTTATTCAGTCATATTCTGAATAAAATATCCATATATATGTATATGCGTGTGTATGTAATATATACTGTATGCATAAATTAAATCTTGAATCCTCTACTTAATAGTTGGTTTTTCAACTATTTGGGTAAGTTTGGGTAACTTACCTAAGTTCACTGAGATTCAATTTTCTTATCTATAAAATTGGGACAACATCTTTTCTGGTAGGTTAAGAAATGAATGTGGACGGCTGGCTTAAATTTCATCGTGGGTACAGCAGAGATATATCTTGTTTTAGAATCAGTTATAAATTAAGCACTGAATCAGTAAGACAGCATCTACAGATGCTCCTCTACACTTCTAAAATTAATATCTCTTTATTTCTTCATCTAGGATGACGACGATTGATGACCACCCACCCATCCAGCCAGATTTGCAGTTATTTGTCAATAAATGGAAAGCTTTAGAGTCTTCTACACATTTGTTCCTCAGCTCCTACCATTATGAAAGCCTACTTCATGCTCTGTTACTTCACTTACCTGTGAACTTCAATTCATTTTCAGGAACAAAATAAATACAATTATACACACACACACTCCTTGGTATATAGCCAAAAGATATACATGTATATGTGTCAAAATTATAAACAAGTGTGTATGTAACAGTACTATTTATAACAAACCCAAACTGGAAACAACTCAAATGTCCATATAAATAATATAATGAATAAATACATTGTGGAATATTCAGACAGTAGTATAGTCTACAAAAAGATAATGAACAAAGTATTGCCATACCCAATATACAACAACATGGGTGAATTCATAAAAGAAGACCCAAAATATATATAATGTATAATTCCATGCCTATAATTTGCTAGTAGGGAAAGACAAAAAATGCTACATAAGTGTAATGCCATGTCTACACTTTGAAGGTATACTTTGCAGGAAAAATTAATCCAAGATGTCAGACAGCAGGATAGTGTTTTTTGGGAGGAGAAAGGGGGGAAAATTGGGATGGGTCACAAGGAGAACTTCTGGGATACTAGTAATTTTCTATCCATTGACAAGTTTACATTTTGGAAGATGTGTAGATATTTATAATGTGTGGTTTGTACACTACTCTGTAGGTCATAATTCAATGTAAATTAAAATTTCTCTCTTTTTCTGTTTTATCATATCAAGGTGAATTCCTGAAAGCTAAAAATGCTAATACAGTGTATTTAATAAGGGATAGTCTAAATCTTGTGAGAAATACAGCAGTTTCTCAGTAGAACTTAGTTTTCCTTCATTGGTAATATTGTAGCCATTGTACCTGGGGCAGGGATATAGTGTGGACAGATCATCATCCAGTAACTGACAGCATACACCCATACATAAGGGACTTCAGGCTGCTAAAGGAATTTCATGGCATACACCTAGAAGAGTTAATTTCTTCAAAATATATAAATAACATAAAGGAACAGTTTTTGCTACAACTATTTGGTAAATAAAGAAACTGATATTTAACTATCAGTATACTTCCTAAGATTAAAACCAATCTTAACATTAAATTCAATTTTAGCAGAAATAGGCATCTTTAATTATCATTCTTCCTTCTGGCATTCAGTGATTTATATACATTTTCTTTCAAAATTCAGAGCTAATTAAGAGTCTTGTTCATTTATTTATCCATGTATTCAGCAAATCCTTTCTGAGTCTCTATTATTTGCCACATTCTCTGCTAGGCACAAAATATAGAAACATAGACATAGCCATTGCCTTTAAGGAGCTTTTAGTGTAGAATGTTATGGAGAAGTTAAACAATTATTATAATACAGTATAATCTGTCTGCTAAGGTAAAGTTATTCCTACTGCAGTATGGAAGTAAGGAAGAGTGGCTTCTAACCCAGAAGGAAGGGGCTGGATCAGAACAAGGCAGAGACACTTGCTAAATAGGAGCTGACAAAATACAGTTGGACAGTGAATAAAGAAGGGCATGTTCAAAGGCACTTTCATCATTAAGTTTATTCTATTAATTATTACTTACTTAGTATCCATCCTTCAGTAAAAGACTTGAATGGATGGAGTTGGACTAATCCTTAATCATTGAGAGCTGTCATTTTTTGAGAGATAAAATGTGACAGATCCTTAAATAATGGGAAGATCAAATTTAATGTAGCCCTTAAAATAGAGCTCTCCTAACAAACAAGGTCTCCAGGAAGCCAGCAAATCATTACTAAAGTGGCTTCAAGACAATAACACTCTCTAGATATGAGACCAGTGTAACTCCAGTAGAAAACGCTTAACCTTGTATTGATCCCATCTGCCTCTAAATCTTTATTATTAACAGAACCCATGTTCTACTTGGTAGGGTCTTTAAATAATTTGCTAAGAGATCAAGGAACTCAGAAGCCATAAATGAGTGCACCAAAGGAAAGACAGTTAAAATACAGAACACGGGGGCATGGAATGAGAGAGTTATTATTGTTCTAGAGAAAGTATTTTTGTTTATGGTTTAGTTAGACCACGGGAAATTTTCATTTCCTGAATATTGTCCTAATTTTCAAAATTAAGATTTTTATCTTTGTGCCTTCACTACCACTAATAGAGAAGTTATGTCTTTGCAGATCCTGTGTAGTCACAAAAACTGTTCTACACACATCTGAGTCTTAAGAAATGTACATAAATTAATTTAAAGACAAAAATAATAAGATGTATATTCTAATTTATGACAAAAACTTTTGGAAGTTCAGTTGAAGGAGAATTTTTAAAAATAATAATGTAATATTCTAAATAAAAGAACCCATGTAAAACTGACCCAAATAGGAAGACTCGGGTATTAGAAAGTGGCTATCAGAAGTGAATATGGACAGTTAGTAACCAGCAGGCAAACAGAAATTAAGGGGACAAGTACTTCAAGTAAAAGATATGACAGTGCCAAAGATACCATGAATGATATTTGCTTCATTTTTGTCATTACAATTTATTGCTTACTATGTATAAGGCAATATTCTAGGTACTTGAAATACATTGATAATAAGCCTATAAAGATTCCTGCCCTCGTAGAACTTACGTTCCAGTGGGAATAGACAATTCCCAATGTACCGAATTTTCAGTCTAAATGTAGTAACAGTGATAAGGAATGATAAATATAGCAATATTGCTAATGCACTTTGTATTTCCATCTATTATGCATTCAAAAATTGTTAGACACATATTCTCCAAAGGCTCTCTGTCAAATGCTGAGGGATGAAATGAGACATGGTTTGCACACAAATTGCTGATTATCCTAGAAGCCAGAGATGTTTCAAGGTTTTCAGCGACTGGAACCACTGCTCTCTTGGACACCTGGTTTTTGAAGATATACTTCTCATAGTGAAATAAAGCAAAGGTTGTTTATCTCCCATAGATTAAAAGACATGGATTTATAACACGGCTCTTCCACATGCTGTTCCCAGTTGGGCAGGCTTATGTATAGCATTTCACATACTTGAAGACATGTGTAGGATAAAATCCAGGAATTTGAGTTGCTGTGTCAAAAGGCACTTTGAGTTTATAAATTCAAGAAATGTACTCAGATTTCCTTTAGGGGGATTTTATAAATTTATATTCCAAATGTCAATAGTTCTTCCCATGGCCTCAACCACACAGTGTTATCAGATTTATGTGTTTTGATCATGTGGATTAAAAAAAATGATATTCATTAGAGTCTTGACTTTTATTTCCTTATTAAAAGGAGGTTGGTTGAACATGTTGTAATATTTTTAAAGTATTTCTATTTCTTTGAATTCTCTATTCATATTCATTGTTTATTTTTCTATTGATTCATTAATCCTTTTCTTACTTGTTTCTGGAAATCCTTAATCCTTTGTAATATAAATTGCAAATAAGTTTTTCTCAGTTTGTCTTTTGGTTTTGGATTTAGGTTGTGGTATTTTGCTATATATATGATATTATATTTTTATGTTGTCGAATTTATCCTTTAAAAAAATTTTCATAGCTTCTGTATTTTGAATCATAGTTTAAAAGGTTTTAGCACCTAAGAGGTTATGAAATAATTTTTCTATTGTCTTTCCTCCTGTATTTTTATGGATTTATTTTATTTTTCATTTGAATGGTGATGCAATTAGAAATCATTGTAACATTCAGTAAGAAGGACAATAGATCCACCTACAGATTATTCCAAATGACCCCCAGTGTCCCCAATACCATTGATTGAGTGATCCACCTAATTATCCAGTGACTTGAGATGACACATACCTATAAAATACAGTTGACTCTTGCACAATGCAGAGGTTAGAGGGGCTGACCCTCCACATAATTGAAAATATATATAAAACTAACAGTTGGCCTTCCCTATGTGTGGTTTGCATCCACAGTTTTGCATCCAGAGATTCAACTAACCTCAGATTGTGTAGTATTGTAATATTTACTATTGAAAAAGTCTACTTATAAATGGGTCCACATAGTTCAAACCCATGTTGTACAAGGTCAACTGTATACTAAATTCCCAGATACATTTGGGTTTACTTTTGAACTTCCTGTTCCACTTATTGATCTGTCTAGCTAAATACAATTTTATTGCATTATATGCCAGTAAAGCACAGTTATATTATTGGGCTTTAATGTTTAATATCTATTGAAGCTGGTTATTGCTTTTCTTTTTCTGGAATTTATTAGATATTTGTATCTGTTTGTAAGTCTTTCCAAGTGAACCAAAGAAGCACTTTATCTAGTCCTGTCCTAACATCAAAGGATGCAAGGAAAACTATTGTCATTGTTATTTGGATCATACTAATTTAAAACAAATTAAAGAGTTGACATGTTTATGTTATTCAGCCTTCCTCTCCACAAACATTTGTGCAAAGTCTTTGTGTCCTTTAAAATTATTTTAAAGTTTTCTTTATATAGACATTATATATTTCTAGTTAGGTTTATTTCTAGCTATTTTATCTCTCTAAAGTAATGTTATTTTTGCTAAGGTCCCTTCAAAGATCCTCCGTGGATATGTTCTTTTTCTGACTATGAAATAAATTTCAGGCATGTCTCATAGCTTCTCTGTCCCTTGCTGTCCCAAGTACTTCTTTATTTCAGAGATTAATTGGTCTGCCCATTGTAATAATCAATTCTCTTAGGTTTAAATAATTTTTAACATTTGTTACCACCCCTAGCTTAGACCTGTTCAGTCTTGGAATGCTAAAGTTTGGGATCGGTGTGGTTTGCTTTTACCAGAGAGCACACTGTTATGTGTGGTGACATTATAATGTGACAGTGGTTCCCCTGCACAAGGTGGAAGCACACAATTGTTGATCTTTCTCTCCTGAGCTTTTATGTTGTTTTCTGTTTTTATTTGTTTGTGTGTTTTCAGAGATCATCCTGATGCTTCATCTTCTCTTCTCTGGCAAGGCATTTAAGACCCCCTCCCTCAGTCAGCCTCTAGGATTCCAGCAATTACCACCCCACACCCACCCCTACTATCCTCTCTCAGTCTATATCTATTTTTTTACTGGCCGTTTTCAGCAGAATCTTCTAGAAAGCCCAGGCTGACCCTCTCCCAGTGATAATGCTGACTTTGGGAGTACTCCACTCTTTCCTCACCTCCACCAGAGGGCAATTTACTCTCTGCAGGCTTCTTTCTTGGTAGTGTCATGTAGAGGCAACTCCAGACAGATTTTCTTCTGTAAGCCCTTGGTGAGAGTCAAACAGTGATCATCAGAACTTTAGGAGGTGGTCATGTCTCCAGTTATCTTAAATGGGAGCGAAATATCACTCCCCTCTTCTCCTATGGAGAGTGTAAGCAGTTGGGGAGCTTGGGACATGCATAGACTTCCAATAACACTATCTGAACTGATTTCTCTGTGTGACTCTTGACCCTCACTGTCTCACAGGCAAAAGCAGTTTTCATGCCCTCAGCTTCTGCTACCTATGTTGTCTGGCAGCTTGCTTTAGGATGTGGAGGTTTTAAGTTCCTAGTCTATTTCTCTTTTTCCTTGGAGTCTCAGCTAAACTGAGAAAGAAGGAGTCCTGTTTTAATATCCAAAGAGAAAAAAAAAAAACCTTTCATTGCAGAAATTTGAGGATGAAAGTGCATTGAGGTCACTATGATTAATACTTTGGTTTTTGATTGTGATCCCCTTGATTTCTAGAATACATGGACATTTCTCAGGGGAATAAATTCCCTGGAAATCTTCATTCACTTAGGTTCATTCTAACTTGATCTAAAAAAATTTAAAACACAGGTAATAAAATTTAACAGGATAACTTTATATTATCTTCATTATATTTACGTGATAAAGTTCTGCTATATTTTCTTTGGTCAGACTTTTTTCACATTTTACCTTTTCTCTCCTCTTTCATTTCTAGAGAATATTTCTCTCGTTTGGAAGTAGTGTTCCCCAGCCTTTTAAGGATATCTCAGTGTGGACTTTTCTACATACTTTATTTTGAAAAAAGTAAAAATACCATTGTTCAGAATCAAGAAGCTGAAAATACTGTCGTAGGAGTATTTTGCTAACCATAGAATCACTCCCTACTTCATCATCTGATAAATACAAACGGACTTTTGGTGCCTCTTGCATTTCCGTGTTCTACTCACGCTTCTACCGTGGCATAGACAGCTTCCTTCTTGCCTTCCTTTGACTAACCATCATCCCTTCATCCTACAAGATTCAGCTTAGACCTATATTGAAAAATGTGTTTATAAACAGAGCTAAGCTGAGAATGCTATTGTCAAAGGATGTAAAAAATAGCAAATTTTAAATTTGATGGTTTTCTCCATCATATCCATCATAAAATATAGAATATTCTATATGAATGTTATTGTTTCAGATTGAGCATGACACATGCCCCTGTTACCTTTTAGACTGAAAATGTCAAAGAATACAAATATCCTTTTATTCTTTTTTTATATTTTTGTCTTAATATGATTATATAAAAAAACTGAGGCCCCTATATTGTACATATGTCTCAGAAAATTAGTGCCATCAAGTCATAGGATTTGAAGAAATTCTAAAGCTTATCTAGATAAAATTTCTGCTGAATCCAAGAATTCACTCCAGTACATTACTGTACAATACAACATTGACAACTTGTCACCAACTATCTGCTTGAATAATTCAGGTGAAGAGAGTAGCTTTTCAAAGCAGAGCTCTTTGGTGTAGTTTTGAATTTATAAAATCTTTTGTTATACAGGATCAATGTCTGCTGCCCTGTAATATGCCCACATTTTCTCTGGCCAAGCTAAAGCCTATCTGTTCTTTTAGCACCTAGAAATTAGATGCTTGTTTTGTGACAAGTGTAGGATGAGATAGGGATAAACAAACAAGAAAAAATAAGATTAGCTTCCTACTCTAGATAAGGTTACAGTCTTGTGACAATTTCTCAGATGTTTGAGGATAATTATTGACTTAAAGTTAATAATGCTCACATTAAGTAAATTTTTTAAGTATTAAAATCTAAAAGTATATTAGGTGATAATTGTTACAGATAATCTCCTACACAGGGAGTTTTGTTGAAACACTCTTTTAGTGTGTCAATGCAACTTGAAAAAAGTGTATCTTTATGTAAATTTGGCAGGGTTTGAAATCTTAAAATAAAATTTCTAAAAGTTGTTGATTGTTGAAGATATAGCAAAATAACTATATCATATGTATTTTTAATAATTACAAGAAAATTATCTGATAATTTCAGTTTTGCAGAGGTCAAATGTGAGTTTCTCTCTAAAAACTGATGCAATAGTTTCAAAACCAAACACACTTTTTATATACTATTAATGGACTTTAAGGTTATGAATCACAGAAAACAAGAGTTTTTCTGTATTCTGTGCTGTTCCGACTGCACTTCTTTTACCTTGTTCAGTCCTGAAAACCACATTATAAGGGGCTAAAGAAAAGTTTGAAGACAGTGAAAAATAACCAAGATGATGAGTCTTTCAGAAAAAGATTTTTCAGAAAGAATCATTAAAGCAAATGAGTGTGAGAGATGCATGTAACTGTCTTCACATTGTAGAGCAGATGTCACCTAGAAGAAGAAATAAGAGCTATTTTTTTGTAACTCTAAAGGGAAAAACTAAAACCACTGTCTGAATGTCACTGTGTAACATGGTCCAATTTACAATAGCAAGAATCGTCTGTATTGAATCTTCCCCAATGTAGAAAAGACAGCTTCACTGAAAATAAAAGTGTTATGACAAAGGATGACTTGAATATTTGTTTAGTGTCTTTGAGAGAAATTCTTGTGTCATACGTGGTGTTTAAAAGGAGACAGGTAGAAAGGACAAAAGAAATGAAGATGAGATATTATTTAAATTCCATATAGAGAGACTTTAAGGAATTGTAGAAGTTATGTCAGTCTTCCAAAATAGTAATGAACAAAACAGCAAAAGCAACAATCACTGTAAGAAAAAAAAAAAACTAATTTATACACATTTGTTAGGAAAAACAGTAATGTATATAAGAAATACCTTAGACAAATGGCCATTTTTTCAATAAAATCTATTGTAATGGGGATTTTTTTCTTTAACCTCATGGATGAACAGAGATGGACTATACCCTCTTGTATGAAAGAAGTAAAAATTATGCAAAATATACAAGACATTTTTTAAGATATTGGACATCATCATATGGACTATAATGATCCCTGTACAGGGGGAAACAAATAAAGTGAGCCTTTGATTCTCCAACTTGTCAACCTGAGAGAGTTCTCAGACCATGGCACAGGGATGGAGAACCTAGCTGGAGCCTGGCAGTAACTTGAGTTGATGGGATGGTGCTGAGAGCCCAGGAAGACCAAGGTGACAAGAGTAAGGAGAGAAGAGTAACAGAGAGGAGAGACAACACATGGATAACACTCTGGAGATCTGCATAGGGCCTCCCTTCCAGTGCTAAGCTGAAGATTTACCATTGTGAGCATGTTAAGCAGCTAACCAAAGGAGGGGCAAGAGCCACCTGAAAGGGTTATCTCAAGCTGATGTGGGGCTGTGAATAGTTCCTGTTCTCATCAGTCATTATAGAAAATCTCATAATTGATGGGGTATTGGGTAGAGTAATTAGAATGATTTTGCCTCAGTAATGGAGAAAAATTAGCCTTAGGCAACATGTGGATCTGGCTCTACCTTACAAAGTTTATTAGCAAGGCAAAGAGATCAAACTTCTTCCCAGTAATTAACTATATCATAAAACATGGCTCAAAAATACTTACAGGAAATCTAAAGTATCCAGAACTCAATAAGATAAAATTCATAAACTGAGTGTCTGGCATTCAATAAAAAATTACCAGGTAAGCAAGAAAATACAAACCACATGAGAGATAAATCAATCAAAACAGACCCAGAATGACACAGATGATAGAACTAGCTGACAAGGACATCAAATCAGTAATTATAACTACACTCTGTGTGTTCAAGTAGTTAAATGAAAGGTTAAGGATGATGGAGACATGGAATATATAGAAAAAATACAAATAAAATTCTTGAGTTAAAAACTAAAGTGATTGAAATGAAAAATATAGAACCTGAGATTAACAGTACATTAGATATTGCAAGAAAAAAGTTTAGTGAATTTAAAGACATAACATTAGAAAATACCCAAATTAAAACAAGAAAAAAGACTGAAAAAAGTGAACACAACTTCAGAGAGCCAAAGAACAACTTCTAGCAGATTTTAAATATGTAATTAAAGTCCATGGAGGAAAGGGGGGCAGAAAAATACTAAAAAAGTAATAGTCTTATTTTTTTCCAATTTGATGAAACCCACAAATGCAAACTCCCAATTGTCCAAAGCACAAGAAAGGTGAAGGAAATTATACCTTGGCGCATCATAATCCAGTGTTAAAGAGAAAAATCGTTAAAGCAAAAGAAAAAACATGCAAATTAAGTACTGAGACATAAAGATAAAAAGGATAGTTGCTTTCACTTTGGTCATAATTCAAGGCAGAAAATAATACAGTAACATCTTTAAAGTAAAAAGGGAAACCAAATATCACCTAAAATTCTATACCTAGCAAAAATATTTTCCAAAAATGAAGACGAAATAAAGATGTTTTGAGACATAAAAGACTAAAAGAACTAATCACCAACAGACCTAAACTAAAAGATATTAAAGGAAGTCCTTGAGACAAAAGGAAAAGGAAATAGAATAGAAATATGGATCTATAAAATGGGAGGCAGAGCACTGGAATTGGTAACTACAAGGATAAATATAAATGTATTTTTTTATTATTTAAAGTACTTCAAAATAAAAGCGACTATTAAAAATAATAATAATGTATTGTTGTGGCTATAGATGGAGGTGCTAAGAAAAGCTCTGAGTATACTTATTATTCTAAGCCATATGGAACCAGGAAAGAGATGAATTAGTTGGCTTATCAATTCTCCCTCACAGAATAGAAAAAGACTTACAGCTAAAAGTCCTATTTGGCTATTGATTTATTCAACTTTTACTATTGGGTTGCCAAAAGGGTCATTCGGTTTCTTCCGTAAGATGGCTCTAGTAGCACTTAGCTGTGTTTAATTTCATTCGAAACAATTTTGTTAGAACAATGCGACAGCTGTCATATCAGCATGCATTTAAAAAAAGACATAATTGGTGAATTTTTGTGTAGCCATTTTAATATTGAAAATGGAAAACAAAGCAATATTTTTGTCATATTATGCTTTATTATTTCAAGAAAGGTATAAATGCAACTGAAACACAAAAAAAGACTTGTGCAGTGTATGGAGAAGGTGCTGAGACTGAATGAACTTGTCAAAAGTGGCTTGCAAAGTTTCATGCTGAAGATTTCTCTCTGGACATTGCTCCACAGTCGGGTAGACCAGCTGAAGTTGATAGCAATCAAATCGAGACATTAATTGAGAACAGTCAACGTTATACCACGCGGGAGATAGCTGACATAATATCCAAATCAAGCGTTGAAAATCATTTGCACCAGCTTGGTTATGTTATTCACTTTGATGTTTGGGTTCCACATAAGTTAAGCAAAAAAAACCTTCTCAACTGTGTTTCTGCATGCGATTCTCTACTGAAATGTAATGAAAACATTCCGTTTTTAAAACAAATTGTGACGGGCAATGAAAGTGGATACTGTACAATAATGTGGAATGGAAGAGATCATGCGGCAAGTGAAATGAACCACCACCAACCACACCAAAGGCTGGTCTTCCTCCAAAGAATGTGATGTTGTGTATACAGGGGGATTGGAAGGGAGTCCTCTATTAAGAACTCCTGGGCTTCCCTGGTGGCGCAGTGGTTGAGAGTCTGCCTGCCGATGCAGGGGACACGGGTTCGTGCCCTGGTCCGGGAAGATCCCACATGCCGCGGAGCGGCTAGGCCCGTGAGCCATGGCCGCTGAGCCTGCGCGTCCGGAGCCTGTGCTCCACAATGGGAGAGGCCACAACAGTGAGAGGCCCATGTACAGCAAAAAAAAAAAAAAAAAAAAAAAAA
>RJWK010029801.1:0-25068 GCA_004363435.1 Platanista minor
GTACGCAGGCCTCTCACTGTTGTGGTCTCTCCCGTTGCAGAGCACAGGCTCTGGACGCGCAGGCCCAGCGGCCATGGCTCACGGGCCCAGCCGCTCCGCGGCATGTGGGATCTTCCCGGACCGGGGCACGAACCCGCGTCCCCTGCATCGGCAGGCGGACTCTCAACCACTGCGCCACCAGGGAAGCCCAATTATTATTTCTATTTTATGAGTAGGAGAGGCACTGAAAATTTAAGTAACTATCCCAAAGTCACACAGCTAGTAAGTGGTCAAGCTGGGATTTGAACCAAAACAGTTTAGTTTTAGGGTTCATGCTCATAAACCACTCTGCTAAAACACCAGTACCATGCATGAAATGTTAAGTTTTGATGTCAGGTGTTTGTTCTCTTAGGTCTTGGTTGTTCATATATAGAACATGTCTCCACTGGCATAGAAATGGAGATGACTCAGTCTTAACCCCGAAGTAATAGACACAGTTAAATACCTGATCACGTGGTGATGGAGGGGGCTGTATAAACACTTTCAAGTTACATACATCAGTGCTCTGCTGCAAGTACCTCCCAACTGATAAACATTCATATAAAGGCACCCTCTCTTTTCTAATTCTTATACCACTGACAGAGAGTAAGTTGTTGTTTTTTTTTTAAGGATCTTTTGAGTGAATAGTTGGGTATAGAGGTAAGTATGAAAAATGTCACTAGCATGACTCATTTAACCAATTTCAGTACATATCTGGCCCCTAATAGGAATATTTTCATTTGTTCCAATTAATTGTTGGACAACCTTTTCCACCTGCCCATATCAGCAGGAAATTTGGTGTTTCCTCTTGAAGACTTTGCCCACAACTTGAATTGTACAGAAACCCAAGGGTCTTGTTCAGTCTAAATAGTTGATCCAGCTTTTAAACAAGCTCCGGAATGTTTATGCTGCTAATGTCCTACAGTAGATGGTAGAATCCATTGCATTCTTGTCCATTGTGGTGAGAACTCGTGAGCCCTGCACTGGCTCTGAATACACCTCACCACTGGGCTCCAAGGTTTAGGCTGTCTTTGGTTATATGCCAAGGATCAGCTATTGTTTCCCAAACACAGCAACCTCACCAGCTTGGCTGCTCTGAGATTAACAAGTAAGATTGTAACATCAGCTGTGCTCCTTGAACTAGCTTTTCCCACCAAACATTATCCCTGTGCACTGATCCAGACTCCTCCTTCCTGCATAAGCAAGTCCTCTTTGGGGCTCTTCATATCCCAGTGAACCTCCATCAGGGCCATCTTGATCAATTGGAAGGCCTTTAATCCTGCTGAACTCCACAAGCACCCCAGTGGTTCTGAGACTGGAGTGTATAACCATACCCTTCTCCCTGGAGAGCATCCAAGGCTGCTTACCTGAGACCACTCAAGTGTTACAGGGAAACATCGAAGATAATCTGTCCCAGAGTGATTTTCTGCATCAAGCTAGGCACAAAAGCTGTATGCATGTGAATACAGTAAAATGTATTCAACTTACATAAGATTTTAAATACATAAAAATGTTTTTAAGTTATGCTTCACTGGACATCCTGCTAGAGAAATATGACAACTTCTCAGGGTATAAGAACCTTGGGCAGACTCTCAGGTGGAGCAAGCCTTTCTGTCCCAATAAGATCTACTTGGTTAGAGAAGTGGTGAGGTAGTTTCCCAGAGAGAGGGCATTGCTATTCCCAGAAAAAGAGAGGGCAAACAGATGAAAGGTGACCAATACATATGAAAGTGTGTCTGTGGTTGGTTAACCCTGGGCTTGTGAGAGGGGAAAACAGTCATCTTTTCAACTCCATCTGGTCCTGTTCTCACTGCAGAAAACTAGGTATTGCCCCCCATGTAGGTCATTTTTGTAGGAAAACTTAATTTTGAGCTGAGTGAAATTTGAGACAACCACATGGATTCAGAGTTAGGAGGAACACAAGGACCTACTAAACAGGTTGGTGTCATGGCCTGAGGACCTAGAAACTCAAGTATTCAGTCTCTTAGGCCAATCCCATTGGGAATAGAAGGCATTAATTCTATCAGTTAAGAATAGACAGGTAATTTACATAGTGGACGGTGTCATCTCAGAAATAAGAGGACACCAAATAGAGCACCAGGAAACAGCAACATTATTTGGATGACCAGAGCTCAAAGGAGAGAACTCACGATCGCTTCCCCGCTATTTTCTCCTCTTTGCCTTCCCCACCTCCCTTTTAGTAAACACGTCACTAAAGATTAAGGATGCTTGGCAAAAGCATTTTCCTTTAGAGCAAGGGGGAAATTAATATTTTTTCTGTGGGCAGTATTAGGGGAGGTGTAAGCAGGAAGCCAGGTATTGATGACTTCTCTGCAAATATGACAGTTTCTAATTAAAAGCTGGCAGCTGCACCAAACAGCTTGCGCCCTGTGGGAATGCGAGGACTGAAAGGTTGGGTGGCATGAAGAGGACTGAGGTAATCACATTCCATTGAATACAAATCCTTCCCTGTGGGTAAATATTGTCCTGGGAATATCATGCTCTGTTCCTAATAAATTTCAACAGGCAAAGACGTAGACATATCACCTAAAATGTCTGCAAATGACAATAGTTCCTGCAAGTCAGGAAATAGAGCTGATTTCCCACTAAAGTAGGTCTGTCTGTTCAGCAGGGTTCCCAGGTTGCTGTCACGAAGAAGAAGTTATTTGCTGACTCATCCTGATATTGGGGAATTTGTGCACAGTTCTGTCTCTTTCCAGAGGAAATCTCTTTAAAAAAACAATTTTATGTAACATGTGTGAACTATGTTTCACTGTTTTACGTTCTAATAAGAAATGTCAGTTGTCCCCAATTCCAATAAGTGGGGAAAAACTCAGTTTTTTGAATACTTGTCAACTCAGAGCGTAAGAAGAGCATGAGCCATGGACAGTTACTGGCCTAGTTTTTTGAGACAAATGATTTTTAAAAATGCATCCTTTATTTAAGCATTGCCAACTTTCAGTCATACTTTTTTTTGCCCCTAAGACATTTAGATTTCATTTTTTGTCATTCCCTTGAAGCTCATTTACTTGTACAGTTAGTTTCCAAAAAATTCCTTTTTTGTTTTGCTTTTTTTAAACTTTTTTTTCAGTAAGAAAAGGGCTTCCAGTAACTCATCAGTTACTTTTAAACAAATTCTTTCTGTTCCGATACAAAGTTCCACTCTTCCCGTCTTGAATCCTGGCTCTGATGAGGTGACTGATCCCAGGATTTGGGAAAGGACCTTAGAGACCTCTATTCCAAATCACAAACAGTGAAGGGATTCTGTCCACACACTCATCCTTCCCAGCTGGTCCTGTGGCCTCTGCTGGACACCCAGTGGTATCTCTACTTTGTGAGGCTATTACCTGGAGGAAATGGACTCATCTTCAAAGATGGGCAGGACAGATAGACTGGATACAAAGTAATTTGGTCATTCATGTGTTCACTCGTTCTTCTGACAAATATTTATTGAACATCTTCTTTATGGCAGGCAGGTTCCATGCTGGCTCTAAGGACAGAGGTCAACAGAGTAGATGTGGTCTCCGCCCTCATGGAGTTTCCAGTAGGGGAGATAGACATTAAAAACTAAGCAAACAGATAACTAATCACCATATTTACAAGGATGATAAATGGCGTGAAGGACAAGTGGAAAGCGTGACAAGGGCTAATCTAGGGAGACATACCCAGACTGGGGGTCAGTTGGAGCTTTAATGAAGACTCTTTTCATTTTGCTCCCATTGCATAAATGAAGCCAAGGTATGAAAGTATGGGTTAGAATTTCTTAAAATAGCTACTCATTAGAAGAGGTAAAAAGTGTCATAAGTGAGAGAGTACTGATACAATGCAGATGTTCTCAATCAGGAATGGTTAGGTATTTATAATGTATACTATTTGGCAATATTATATAGCCTTAATATTAACTTGGAAAAAGAGTTTTTATGGATTTCATAAAAGCTTTATGCTCTATTGTTGTTTAGTGAGAAAAGTTGCAAGTGCAGAAATGTTAAATATTTTATATGTGTGTGTATATGTGTATATGTATATGTATATGCCCAGAAAATATGTGAAAATTATACCACAGTGTTTTCCTTTTTGTTAACTGAATGATAACTATGCAGATAAAATATATATTTTAGTGAATATGTATCAAGCAAACATGTGTGCAACCACAGCCAGATCAAGGACTAGAACACTGACAGCACCCAAAGGACCTCCTCCCCTTGTACAGCATTTATCATAAATAATCCTCTCTCTTCCCTAGAAAAAAACACTTTCCTGACCTTTATGATAATCATTACATATATGTCCTGTTTGTATTCCTAAGCAATATAAATTAGCTTTGACAATTTTGAACTCTATATACATGGAATCATATTTCTCTTGTTTCCTTTGCTCCACATTATGGGTGTGGAGTTCATCACTTCATTGCTTCAGTGTTCCTTTGTGTGAACGGACACACCACAGCTCACTTGTCCATTTCAGCATGGATGGGCATTTGGGTCATCTCCAGTTTGGGTCTACTACACGCAGTGGTGCTACCACCATTCTTGTACACGCACACTGTACACAGCGTATTGAGCTTCTTCACTGTTTAAAACCTCTGAGTGCACTTGCTGGTCGTGGGAGGTGCTGGTTTTATTCCGTTTCTACCCTCCCATCCCGATCCATTCTTCGTTTTTCTCTGCCTTGCTCTGTGTCTTTTTAAGAACCATATCACCAGACTGCCTGGCCTCCAGCTTTTATTTACATTTGGCCAATGGGAGGCAGCAGCATGAGCTTGGAGGACGAGAAGGACAATGCTTGGAGTATGAATTCCCCTGACTTCCTCTCTGCCTTCCCAACGTTCTGGAAGCAGCTGCACTGCATTTCTTCAGTTCTAGCTCTCAAAAGGCTCTGGTAAGACTCTTTCCTCCTCCTGCTATTTCAGGCCCAGCAGTGTAAAGACCTCCCATTGTTAGTCCCCAGTGGTTTGCCATCCTTGTGGTTCCTTTAACCCTGCTCACACCTCTGTAAACAATCCTGTGTTAAACTCTCTTCACTCAGAACTTTTTGAGCATGGCATGTCATTCCTCTGATTTAAGGTATACAATTCATGGCTTTTAATATAGTCCCATAATTATGCATCCGTTACCACAATCAATTTTAGAATATTTTCACTACCCTAAAAAGAAACACTGCAGCACTTAGCTGTCACTCCCAGTTCCCCCACATTCCCCCAGCCCAAGTCATCTACTATATAATCTACTTTCTATCTCTATAGATTTTCCTATTCTGGATATTTCATATAAATTTCATATATATGTATATATATACATTTCTTACATATATTTCATGTGTGTATATATATATATATATATATTTTTTTTTTTTCTTTCTATGACTTATGTAGCTTAGATTTAGATCTTTAGGCCACCCAGAAATTTTTTGATGATGGTGAAAGATAGAGATCTTTCAAAAGAAAAGATTCCATTTCTCTTGCCAAATGGACATCTGATTATCCCATCACCATTTATGGAAAAATATGCTTTTCTCTGTTGATCTACAGTGTGACCTTGATTATGAGATTAATTCCCGTAGAGATGAGTCTCAGAGAGATTACCATTTTCTTCTTTATACCTTTTTTCAAATTTTCCACAGTGAGAATATATCATTTACACAATTGCAAAAAAAGTTTCTAGAGAATAAAATTAAAAGTTTTTTTAATTAAAAAGATTAGAAGCTGGGCTTCCCTGGTGGCGCAGCAGTTGAGAGTCCGCCTGCCGATGCAGCGGACATGGGTTCGTGCCCCGGTCCGGGAAGATCCTACATGCCGCAGAGCGGCTGGGCCCGTGAGCCATGGCCGCTGAGCCTGCGCGTCCGGAGCCTGTGCTCCGCAACGGGAGAGGCCACAACAACAGTGAGAGGCCCGCGTACCGCAAAAAAAAAAAAAAAAAAAAAAAGATTATAAGCTGAAGATCAATACCAAAGGACACTTAGAGATCTTCAGACTCCAGAGGAAGACTTCTCTTTTGCTGCTTTTCCTACCTATTTCCCAGTATTCTATTATCAGTGGCAAATAACCAAGAACCTTCTTGTACCTGCAGTATGGAACAGAGACAGAACCTCCTGCACAGCCTCCAGGAAACCTGAGTCCTCAGCTAAGTTCTCATGCCCTGTTTCTCCAGGTTTGGGCTGAGGATACCTTCCCTGTCCACTCGAGCTTTTCTTTTCTGAGCTTTGCTCTGATCCAGGTCCAGAGTCTATGACTGTAGGAGAAAATCAGCCTCTTCATGAAATAGATCATTCTGTCTCAGTACCCAGATTCTATTGACCTCTCAGTCTCTCTCATCACCTCCCCCTTCCTCCATCTTCTGCTTCTCACACAGATAGTCCAGGTACTCATGTAGCTCTTCTTCACTCTCTCTAGTGGTGCTGGGCTCCAGATAGGGGATCAAGACAGGTACTAGTGGGAAGTGAAGGTCTGGAGTCAGAATGCCTGAGCTTAAATCCACTCCTGCTGTTTATTAGCTGTGTGCCCTTGGAGAAGTTACTTTACCACTCAGTCTCTTAATAGAGAGTTTCCTATCCTCTAAAATGATGATGGTTGTTAGGATAAAGTGAATTATTCCTTATAAATTTCTTAATAGTGCCTGGCACATAAATGTGAGCTATACTCATGGTTATTATCTGATGCTTATACTATGAAATCCATTCACCCAAGGTCATGAAAGAGATATCACATTTTGGCACATGTAGTCATAAAGTGTTCATGAAAAAGTGCAAAGCAAGCAGATAAAATAAGAATAAAACATTGTCATCTATAACAATTGCTGTACATCACCACGATGAATCCTCTCCTCCATTTCCCCTCAAACCAAAATCCTTTAAAGTCTACTTTGGAAGTAGGGGAGAGGGCACAGGTGTGCAGAAATTGGAGGGAGGTCACTGTGTTTGATATCTGGGTCAATATGATGCACAACAGACACAACATTCTGGAAAGTAGAAGCTTAAGTAGCAGAGGATACAGTGATAATATAAGTCCTCAGGAATTCATAGAAATCCGAGGGAGAGTGTTGAATTTCCAAAATCTAAGTAGGGGTGAGGGTGGGGATAGGATTCAAGCCTCTTGTTCCCAGATCTAAGGGACAGAAACACCCCATCTGAATTACTCAAGAGGTAGAGCCCAGAATGCGCTGCTGGCACCACTTCACCCCCAGTTGTTGGCTGCTAAGCAAGATGCTGGTGAATCTTCAACTCCTCTCTTCCCTGCTGGGCTCATTCTTGGCAACATTCCTTATGGACAGGCCATACAGGCAGCTTTGGATCCTGTATTTGCTTTGGCTTGGTGGTTCGCCACTTACTTCCTGTTAACATTCCTCCACCCTCACCCTACAATATGGGTCTCTCTCAGAGGCACCTGCTCCTTCTCTTCTCAGTACCCATAGTCTCAATCTCTGATTTCACCATCAGCTACTTGGCTCTTGTCTGGGACTCAAATATAACTTCTGCTCAAATATTTTCCATCTGAACTTCTTGTTTGGAGCACATTATGTTTCACTGGGGGCCTTTATTGGGATAGAAGAGGGTGATCAGGCGTGATACTTGAAAAGTCAAGTTTATATATCCAAATAACTGTAAGTGAGACCAAATAAAGCCCTTCGTCCCATGGGTTTCTGTCCAAAAATCCTCAGGCTCAGTGCAGAGACAATTATGGCCAAGGAGGCTAGTGCTGAGTTTGAGGCCAAAAACCAGCCTAGGAATGGACTGAGGCTCATAGCTGGTACAAATGCCTTTAGATTCTCTCACATTTACCCTCCCGGGTCTTCTTAGCCTACCTAGGTCGTTGGCCTAATAAAAGTGCCAGGGCAGGCCATAGTTCAACATCAACATGTGTGCTAAACCACCACACCCCACGTGCAGCATGACATGTTCTGGCTACTCACAAGCCACTGGAGTGTCTGTCTCCTCCAGTGGAGCTCAGATAAGGGCTTTCAGCTGGGCTACCTCCACATGATTTCTCCCAGGTCCAGGGGCTCCACAGAGAAACACATTTACCTACTTAAGGAGCCTCTTCTCTTGACTTTGAGCTGGATGGACGTCCCAACCAAGAACACGTTAGTAAGATGGAACAGTGCTGTGTTGTGAACCAGGTGTGAGTTTAAATCCCCAGTTCTACCACTTATTAGCTGTGTGGCCTTGAAAAAGTTCCTTCACATCAATCTACCTGTTTCCTCATTTGTAACATGGAGCTAATAATGCAAAGGGGGTGTGGGAATTTATAAAAAGATAACCCACAAATAATAAGGTTGGTGATTCCCTGAAAAATATGCTAGTCCTACTGGACAGGAAATAGGGTTGATGTTACATATGGAGAGGTGGTCCCTTCTTCAGTATTTAAGGGATGATATCAATAGCTTAATAGGAAGTATGATGGGAAGCTCAGTTGGGAAAAATAACTTTGTGTGTGAACTCAGAATGCTGTGTATAAAGATCGGAGCTGTGCCCTGGCACTTAATGTTTGATGCCTAAAATTTCCTAAGTTGAGGTGACATAGACAAAGGACAGTGGAACATAGCAGTTGCATGTTCTAACACGCACAGTGATTTTGGACTTGTTACCATTGCTGGAAATGCCTGTTTGAAGGGGTCTGGCCCCTGAAATGGGAAGTGGCCACCTCAGATGCCGGGTCATTGATGTGAGGGAATTTTGTGGAATCTCAATAGTGGCCACTAGCAGTGGCAACCACAGCCAAAAAGAAAGAGGTTCCTTGGCAGACTAGGCAAGGTTTGGGTTTAATGCCTTAAGGCCATACTAATCTGGACTGACCCTTTGGACAGAAGAATTCTTCTTAGGGCCTTGGAGCTCCTGCACAGACATAATGCGGATGCAGGGGCATTTAATGTTCGAGTTTGAGAGAATGTGATTTCATTTCATGTCCCAAGCTGGCAAACTGGTCACATCTGTAAAGTGGTGAGCTTGCTGCCTGGCACGTTTTAAGGGCCCCATAAATGATGTTCATTATTATTAAGCATGCGTGCTGCAGCAGCCACAGGGCAAGGCAGTGCTCCTTGGCAACTGGAGCTCCCTAAGGGGAGGGCGGTGGCTTAGGAGCTGAGAGAAGAGAGTGGAATCATTTAGTGGCTGACACATACCCAGTCACTCCAAGCAATCTCCCATCCCAGCACAGAAGTCTGACCCAATTTACTTGGCCTCCAGAGACTCTCTGGTTCCAGCCACAGATCCGAGCTGGGAGCATCCTTCCTCGTAGCTGGCTGTGGTTGGGAGACAGAGTAGGTAAACCAGAGCTCACCCGGATTTGGGAGGCTTGAGCACTAGCTCATCTCCTCCAGCACTCTCTGGGGGTTGAAAGGCTGTGGGAGAGGGAGTAGAGAGGGTGTGGGGCATCTCATGTGGTCAGGAAGGCCTCCCCTCCCTTGGAGCACACAGCAGCCAGAACATGGGCTCATAGGGTTGTTTATCTTCCTCAGTCTGGGAGAGATCATGCCCACATGACAGGGCTTTGCGAGCTGGAAAGTACTTTCCAGATGTACAAGACCTTGGCCTGGGATTCAGCTGTAGGACTTTTCAAACCTTGGAGCACAGGATCCTGTGTCAATGCTCTCAAAGGGGATTCGCATCACTTAAGCCACATTGGGGTGGAGGTACCACATTAGCCACTGCAGTTAGCAAGACTTGGGATCCATATTCTTGCCTGGACCCTTTCTGTATCTCTAAAGGAATAAGAAAACTAGACAGAGACTTGGGCTGAGCCATCCCAGGCAACAATTCTCATGGCACCTGAGAGCTGGGAGCACAGAGCGTTGGCTCAGAGGAGGGAGATAGGGAAGTAGGTGGGTGTGGGAAGTCATCCAGGGCAGCTTTCAGGAAAAACCATATAATCTCCTTTTACAGATGTATCAGCTGAAGCGTAGAAGGGCTCACCTATTCACCCAGACCCACCACTGAAGCTGCTGCCTCCTCTTTGCTGCACTGGATCCCCTACGTCCTTTTGCCCCGGTGGCCTTTTATAAGCTTAAAACTGTTTTACTTCTTATATGTAACTGTTTTTTCCAGCCACCAAAGCAAAACCTCCTTCTATAGTCACTCACTTCCAATATACATGATGGACTCGGGAATTTGTTTTCACGTCTCCCATTTCCCCACAGGGCTCTGCATTCCACAGCCGCCACAGCACCCACCACGTGACGATGTCACCCAGGCTCAAAACTTTGAGATCCCGGTCACGCTTGCTTCACTTTTCTTTTGACAAGCTCTTATACAAGCCCTTTTACTTTTAGTCATCCATAACCTCTTCTATAATCCTATCTCCTCAGTGTTCACGTGTAGGGAACCAGGTAAAGGTGAAAAAACGGAGACGAGGAGAGAGTTGACTCTCCCTAGGTCATTCAACGGAACAGCAGAGCAAGGGGAAAGACCTGTCACCTCACTGGTGCTCTTGAATCCATTCCCTCCCTTCCACTCCCCAAATAATTACCTTACTGAGGCCTCCTGCCTGGACTCCAACAGAATTTCATTCTTTCAACAAATGACTGAGACAGAAGCCCTTGCCCTCATGCCTAAATGCCCAGTGAGATAGGGGGGCATTAGCCAAATGATGGTAAATGAGCAATGAAGAAAGGGAAGTCAGAGGCTTCCTGATTTATTCCAACACCTCAGTCTTTCAACTTCTCAATGATCCTATGCAATCCTGCTGGATTAATATTCCGAATATTCCCAGAACAGCCCACTGTATTCCAAATTACTCTAGATGAGCATTCTAGCCCTTCCAGACCACAACCTCAGGGCTCTACTTCCCTACACACTGTCCATGCCAGCTGGCATTGCTGCCCACTCTGTCCTTGCCCACTTCAGTGCCTGTACGCAGGGTATTTTCTCAATGCGAAAGCCCAGCTTGCCTGCCACATCTCCAGGAAGCTTCCACCAGCACCTCTGATGGAAATGATCTTTCACCACCTCCACTGTATGCTCCCTTACCAATTTTTAGGGGCTTCTTTTGTGGAAAAGATACATAATATTAGATTCCAGGAATTTACAACTTCTTTTAGGTAATGAAAATCCCAATAGTGGACAATGAAAATGGAAGACCTTGGATTATCCATCTCTCAGCACACTTTTTGAAAGCCTACCCTTGTCCGTGGAACATTCACCATTCATCTTTTCTGAACCATTGCCAAGTTCTGGGTGCTGAATAGCAAAATACAACATGAAAAAAAAACAAAAACAAAAACAAAAAACCATGGTCCCTGGCCTCTGAGTTTACATTTTGAGAAGTCCCTGGGAAGGCTGCAGTCTGCATCAGCTGAAAAGCATTTACTAAGCCCTATTTTTTCAGAGAGCTGCCCTCGCCTGGGAGCTTAGCCTGTGATTACATATCACTGCATGTGATACACCTCATAAATATATTTTGTAACATGACTGTGAGCACCCTTATCTTTCCTACTTTGCATGTTCACTCTGTTTCTTCTCAGACAGAAATGTCTTCCTCATACCCACTTTTCAGCACCTTACTCAGGTTCCTTTCTTTCTGCTCCAACCCTGTGATCTCCCACTGCTTTGAACTTCTTTCAGGAACTTGTAATTTAGCAACAAATAATTTAGCTCTTCCTCATATGGTTCAGAAGTGTGACGTTTAGTGGCTTTGGAGTTTGTAGCAGGGAAAGCTAGCTGACTGCCAAAGATATGTGCTATCCTTCCATTAGGTCAAGTTGTATCTGGGACACAGCTACCCAGCCACTCCATTTCCCAGCCCTTTTACATCTTACTGGGGCTTTGAAACTAATTATGGTCAATGAAATAGAAGTGATTTATATTGGTTTTGGGTGAGGGTTGTTACAGTATCTCATGTGCCATTCATTGCTCCCTCTTCCTCTTCACTGACAATTATGGATGCCAGAAGTTGGAAATAGCAAGGCTTCAGGATGGAAGGGGCTAGATTCCTGAGTCACCACCTGGAGAATAACCTTCCAGGAAAGCTCAACCAACCAGGAATATCTTCAGACTCTGGGCCAAAAAAAAGCTCTTATTAGGTTAAACCACTGAGATCAAAACAAAGTTAGATAAATCTAGGACTGAATCCTATCTCTGCCTCTTGATAGCTGTGTGATGTTGGGGAGATTATTTACCCTTCCTGGGCCTCAGATTCTCCATCAATAAGAGGGGATCAGTAGTTCCTAACTTTGTATGGTTATTATGAGGAATAAATAAGATATTTCTGAAGTACTTGAGATATTGAAGAAATCAAATATTTTCTGTATCTTTGTGTTTGTGTGTGTGTATGTGCTCTCATGCAGTGGCTTCATGTGTGTTAATCTTAACCCTAGATTGTAAATCCCTTCAGTAGTGGTTCAATGATGTAGACCCCCTCTGAGTTTGCCATAAAGTCCAGCACAGGGCAAAGTCCATAGAAGATCTCAATAAATATTTACTGAGAGGCAAAAACCATCTTGGTTTAAAGCATAGGCAAAACTATCCTCCTGTGCTACCTCTCTGATCATCTACCCCCCTAGGCCACCCATCACCCACCCCATCACACAGGTTCCTTTATTCTCTTCCACCTACGTCCCTCTCCCACGGGTCCAGTTCCCTTGACTTCCCACCAACCCACAACCTTTAAAGTGTATTTTTGTGTAAACTTGTTGCTCAGTATGTGAGTGAATGGGTGTATCTATTTGGATAAAGCGCTTTTGTGGTTTGTGACCAATGCAGCAGAAGCCAGACAGGGAAGGCAGAGGCGGATCACTGAGCTCTTTGGAAACAGATAGTGAGGAAACCTTGCTGGAGGTGACCTTGTTTCATAGTTTTATAAATGAGCTGTAGACACAAGTTTTATGGTGAAATCTCTAGGTTGGAAGACGTTGCTAAACACTTCTGCTCAGTAGAAAATATCAAGTTGATGAAGAACAACCATCTCATCAGACTGGTATGTTGAGACTTTGGAAATGGTGTCAATGTGTTTTTTAAAAGGAGGACACATATTTAAAGAATAAGAGCAATGAAGAAACGATGGATTATCTGAACTCATTTTAAGCCAATATAGTTTAGCTTATCTTAACTCTGTCCCCCACTGTTGAAGAGGCAATTAAAGCTCCTTTTAAGTCTCACCATGTTTGACATGCTTTTTACACGTGAACATATTTCCTACTCTTCTGATGAAAGCTCTGTAAGAAAAGGAGCGTAAACTCCAGAGTATTCTGATCGTATTAGATAGAGAACAAATGCCCAACCAACCGGTGGAGGCAAACTTTTCGTGGCCCCATTCAAGAAAAATGTTTAAATGTTTGGACTTCATTTTAAAAAGAGTATATATATATATATATACACACATACACATGTGCCCATACACACACCATCAGGAAGTGTAGCATCTACAACTGTAGTAAAGCATTTTAAAAATTATTTCCCTGAAATAGGAATTTCATCTAGGGAAAGATAAAATTTCAGAAACTATATAGATATAGATTTATAGATATAGATATGGATATAGATAGATAGACATAAATAATTAGAACACATTCCAGTATCTTCTTGAAAAGTTGGGCTTTTGAACATATTTTATACGAGATGAGCACTGGTGGGGTGGAGTGGAGGCAGGCTGGATGGCGTAACAGATGGATTTGAAAGTGAAGTGCGTGTGAATCGGTCTCAGACCAGGAACAATAAACAAAGAGGCAGTCCACCAGGACGTCATTACTGGAAGTGTGGTCTGCAGGCTGCACAGAGAGCCAGGACCAGGGCAAGGCAAATGAGGCACTCTACTTGAATGCACCAAAAACACTCAGCAACAAGGTAAGTAATATTTTAAAAATTCAAGCTGCAAACTGTCACCAGCAAAGCCCATTAACAATTCCCAGGAAATAAAAACAGAATCTGGGTAATAAAATAATGGTGTTGTAATTTAGAGACCCCCTGATGGGCCAAATTTCTCCATCTCCCAGCCGGTATTGGGGCCAGGGTGTATTACATAGGAAGATTAAATGTTTTCGGGCTGGGGATGATACCCAGAAAACTTCCAGTTCTGCAGAATGAGCCCTAATGGGCTACCCCAAACAAGAGGGACACTGGAAGGGAGAATCCCTCACAGTCCCCACAGGGGGATGGAAATGGCAGATCCTGGCCACTACCCTCCAGGGCACATGATTTGAACAGTTGTTGAATTATGGGGCCAAGGGGCTCCTAAGCTGGCACTCCAATTGACCCTCAAGGAGCCCTGGCTGACATTGGACATAGGGGAAAATCCTGTCGAATTCTTAGTCAGCACTGATGCCACTTACTCAGTTCTGAACACCAGATCAGGCAAACTCAGTCACAAGAGTTGTAAAATAGGGCTTCCCTGGTGGCACAGTGGTTGAGAGTCCGCCTGCCGATGCAGGGAACACGGGTTCGTGCCCCGGTCCGGGAAGATCCCACATGCCGCAGAGCAGCTGGGCCCATGAGCCATGGCCGCTGAGTCTGCGTGTCCAGAGCCTGTGCTCCACAACGGGAGAGGCCACAACAGTGAGAAGCCCACGTACAGCAACCAAAAAAAAAAAAAAGAGTTGTAAAATAATGGGGGTATCAGGGAAGGCCCAAGAATGAGCATTCATAGAGTCATTAGAATGCAAATTGAAG
The DNA here is from genome assembly GCA_004363435.1 of Platanista minor. Classification (NCBI taxonomy): domain Eukaryota; kingdom Metazoa; phylum Chordata; class Mammalia; order Artiodactyla; family Platanistidae; genus Platanista; species Platanista minor. The sequence continues at coordinate 14,608 of RJWK010029801.1, forward strand.
AAACATACTCTTACCCATTCCTTCCCATACGTTCCCAAATGCCCTATACCCCTGCTAGGAAGGGATATCTTACATAAATTGGGAGCTGCTATCCACGTAATGGGAGACAAACTGGAGGTTGGGGTTCCCTAGACAGGGGGCACAAGGTAATAATGGTAATGGCTGAGGACAAACCTTCCCCGACAGGGCCAGTCAACCTCCCTGGAGCAGATCCCAAGGTCTGGGCCCAGGGACAGGTGGGACAAGCTGCAGGAGCCATTCCCATGATAGTCCACCTAAAGCCCAGACATACATGGCCCAGTAGAAGATGTACCCTCTCCATCAGGAGGCCTTGTTGGGCACTGCCCCTGTTATACAGGGCCCAATTGATGAGGGCCTTTTTAGATCATGCCAATCAGCCTTTAATACTCCCATTCTCCCAATAAAGAAACCTAATGGAGAATACCAGATGGTACAGGACCTCAGGGCAAGTCAATGAAGCCACTGAGGATAGACGTGAGGAGTCCCCAATCCCTACACCCTGCTGGCCACTCTACCATCCACCAGAACCTGGTATTCTGTACTAGATGTAAAAGATGCCTTTTTCTGTATCCATTAGCCCCAGAGTCGCAAGAAATTTTTGCTTTTGCATGGCAGGACCCAAACACACAACAAAAACAATACTGCTAAACAGTCCTGCCCAAGTGTTCAAAAATTTCCCCACCATCCTTGGGGAAACTTTAGCTAAAGACCTAAAAGATCCATCCTCCTCCAGTATGTGTATGACATTCTGATTGCCAACCCTACTGAGGAGGCCTCTGACAAAAATACTGTAACCACCCTGAACCACCTAGATGATAAAGGATATAAGGAATCCAAGAAAAAGGCTCAAATATCACAAACTAGGGTGACCGACCTAGGTTTCATTCTCACAGAAGGTCAGAGAAGCCTACCCCAGGAAAGAAAAGAAGCCATTGGCAGACAGCTTAGGGGTTTCCTGGGGATGGCCAAGTTTTGCCAGATCTGGATACCTCCACATTCATGAGAGAAGGGGAATCACCCTTGGGGTATTAGCTCAAAAACTGGGACCCCTTATTCAGGTGGCTGTTTGTTTCTCTAAACACTTAGATCAAACTGCTAAGGGGTGGCCTCCTTGCCTATGGGCAGTAGCAGCTACTACAGCTCCCTAAAGGAGGCTGAAAAGTTAACACTTGGGGGTTTCCCTGGTGGCGCAGTGGTTGAGAGTCCGCCTGCCGATGCAGGGGACACGGGTTCGTGCCCCGGTCCGGGAGGATCCCACATGCCACGGAGAGGCTGGGCCCGTGAGCCATGGCCGCTGAGCCTGTGCGTCCGGAGCCTGTGCTCCGCAACGGGAGAGGCCACAGTGGCGAGAGGCCCGCGTACCGCAAAAAAAAAAAAAAAGTTAACATTTGGTCAGCCAATCACCGTATGGAATCCACACCAGTTTCAGACTTTAGTAAGTTCTAAAGGAACAGAACGACTATCCCCCAGAAAGTTGACTCAAGTTCAGCCTATGCTTTCAGACCCAGTGGCTACCATAAAAACCTGTCACACGCTAAATCCTGCCACCCTGCTACCCACAGAAATGGGGTTCCTGGAGCATGACTGTATAGGAAGCATAGACAAGATCTATTCTAGTCACTTTGACCTAGGAAGTAAGCCTCTCCCAAACACCTAGGAGGAATGGTTCATGGATGGGAAAGTTTTATGAAAGAGGGAAAAGGGCTGGGATATGCAGTGATCTCCCAGACCTAAGTCATAGAGGCACGAAGCCTACCCCTAGGGACTTCAACCCAAAAGGCGGAACTGATAGCCCTTACCCGAGCCTCAGAGCTTGGGACAGGGATGATCTTGAAAGTTTACAGAGACTCTCTCAGTATGCATATGCCATCCTACATGCACACAGGGCTATTTGGAAAGAAAGGGGGTAAGCTTAACTGCAGAGAATAAGCAGGTAAAATGTGGCTTAAACATATTGAGACTCCTAGAAGCAGTGTAGCTTCCAAAAAGTGTGGCAGTGATTCACTATAGGGGTCATCAAAAAGGGCATGCGGAGGTAATAAACAACAAAGAGGACACAACTGCCAAAATGGCAACCCTAGAACCAGTAATTTGTCAACTAGGCCTCATACCTAAGAGGCCAGATCCATCCAAATACTCCCCAATCTATACAAAGTAAGAATTAGACAAAGCCCAGAAATGAATGGCTAGTTAATAAACATGGGCAATACTTCTTTCCCAAACTGCAGCTTGTCAAGCCATCCGGGAGGCCCATCAAGGAACTCACTATGGGAGAGAAGCCCTATATAATTGGTTATGTTAGTTGAGGTCATGGTAACTCATGGCATGAAAAATAATCAGTCAGATAGCTGAGATATGCCCCATCAGCGCAATGAACCCCCCTAACACCAGACCCCCAGAGGGCCCCAGATAAGGCCCATTCAGACCAGAGGGACATATCCTGGAGAAGATTGTCAGATTCACTGTCATGCCAAGAGCATTGGGCAACTTCAGGCACCTCTTGGTGCTAGTGGACATATTTTCAGGGCAGGTAGAAGAATTTCCCGCTAGAACCAAAACGGCAGCCAGCCAGAGTGGTTAAGCTATTCCAAAAAGAGATAATCCCCAGGTTTTGGGATCCCAGGATCCCTATAAAGTGATAATGGCCCAGCATTCATGTCTCAAATGACAAAAGGGATAACAAGTACGCTGGGCATAAAATGGGACCGTGCACTCAGCCTAGAGACCCCAATCATCAGGGAAAGTAGAGAGATCCAATCACTTAAAATGAACCTTAGCCAAGCTATGCCAGGAGACTCAAGAAAATTGGATTACATTATCCCAGTTGCCCTGGTCTGCATGCTGTTAGCCTCAAGAGATAAAGTTAAATGCGTTTGAACTTATGTATGGTAGCCCCATTCTGCAAGCCCAAGCAAAGGGAAACCTTAACCCCTTTGAAATGGAACAACTCAAGTATGCCCTCCAGATAGGAGAAACCATGAAAGCCCTCACGGAACACAGTAACCAGGTGCTGCCTGCACCCGCCGATCTGGCCCTCCACACCTTCCTGATAGGAGACTAAGTGTATCTAAAAACCTGGAAAACTGGCAGCCCACAAGATCAGCTAACTCCTAAGTGGAACAGACCCCACTTGGGGATTCTAACTACACATTCTGCCCTGGGACAAGAGACCGCCTGGACTACTCTGTGAACGTCTCTCTGACCAGAAGCTTCTCTTCCAAAAAACAATAGTGTGGGGCTTCCCTGGTGGAGCAGTGGTTGAGAGTCTGCCTGCCGATGCAGGGGACACGGGTTCGTGCCCCGGTTCGGGAAGATCCCACATGCCGCGGAGCAGCTGGGCCCGTGAGCCATGGCCGCTGAGCCTGCGCATCGGGAGCCTGTTCTCTGCAGCGGGAGAGGCCACAACTGTGAGAGGCCCACGTACCGCAAAAAACAAAAAAACAAAAAAACAATAGTGTGACCAGGGATATTCAGGCCACAGCATTGAGCCCTGACATCAGGGCACACCTTTGCTATAGGCAAAAGACCTAGATACCTTCATTTTTAGGAAAAATTTGACATGTGACTGTCATTCTCTTGCTAATATTTGGGCCATGCCTCCTAAATTGTCTTGGGTCCTTTGTCTCCAAAAGGTTAGAATTTATAAAATTCTAAATGGTGGTCACTCAGGGATATGAACAGGGCTAAATCCTCGTGACAATCAAACACATCTAAAGGCAGCTGGGGAGAAGCTCTGCTCCTCCACCTGGGATTATGATGATGACTCAAACCAGCAGGAATATTACAGAAGATGGACCTTCACCTCTAATCGCCCCCCCCCCCAAGAATGAAGAGCAAGACAAAAACCCGAGGAGGGGGTTGGCACCAGCAAAGCCCATTAACAGTTCCTGGGAAATAGAACCTGGGTAATAAAATAAAATCTAACTTTTTTTCCTTCATGCTTAGTCTAGTTTCACTTGCTCATAGGGTACCGCGCGCAGTGGCCTTCTCCCTGGCAATTCAGACAAGAGCGCCTAGCGTGAAACGGCTGCACCTGATACTTGAGCTTGGTGGGCTGCGTGCAGAAGCTCTGCGCATGACACCTTGGCTCAGCTGGGCCGTGCGCAGAGACGCTGCGCCTGGGGCTGTGATCAGGAGCCTTGAGTAGTGCTAGCAGCGCGCAGCTGCACTGACCCACAAGAGCTCCACCCCCTCTCCGCTGACTAGGACCCTATAAAGCCTCCCTGCAGTAGGTCACCGCTCGGGGCTTTTCCGGAGAGCTTGTGCTTTACGGTGAGAGTTCTCACCTCTCCATCCTTTGACGAAGAAAAAAGCTTTCTTTTGCTTCTGAACCGAACTTAGTCTCCTTCTGTTGGCATAAGTGACCGGGGCAGAAGGACTCTTGCTGGGATCTGACACAGGAGAGTTGGTAACAAAACTGTGGGCTGGCTACCTGTTTTTGTAAATAATGTTTTATTGGAGCATTATTGGCATCATATGGGTGTTTGATAGAAATGTAGAATCTCAGGCCCCACCCCAGAACTTTGAACTCATAATGTGCATTGTAATAAGATCTGTGGCTAATGTGTGTGTTCATTAAAGTCTGAACTGCTCTAGAGGAAAACTGCGTTAGAGGTTTCAAGGAAGGCTAAAACTGGCCTGTGGCTGCTCTAGGCAGGCTAATAATTTGGTGCCTTCAAGTAGATATTGTTTAAGTATTTCTTAACATTTACTTAGTAGAGACAGGAAGAAGTTTATTTTTTAAAATTAAAATGGATCTCTATATTCAATGCACAGAATTTATTACATGCATCAAATGTAACGTAACATTTAAACTTATTTGGAATGATTTGTTATTTCACATCTTTAATGTCATCCTTCACGTGAAGTACATGGGAATATACCTGAGAATTCTTATTCAAAACATTTTAAACTTTTTCTGACTCATATTGGCAATCACATTTCATTTTTCTGTAGTTCTTTTGTCTTTAGTTTTTCTTTTGTGGTTTTTTGAACCAGAAAACTTCTTGGGAGGCATATTAGAGGTTTATATAGAGGTAACAGAATGCATCACCCATTCCTGCGTGATTGTTCTAGTCCTTAGGCCAGAATTAAAGAGAAACAGCTGCCCTGGTGATGGTTGTTAACCTGAGGGGCTGTGAGGTTCTTGCCCCAGTCCTGGTTTCCATGGTAACTAATGAGCCAACCTGACATCAATTCCCCCTATAAATGGTGGCCTCCTTCTCCCCTGAGATGCACCCATTCCTGGTAAGTGGCACCATGTTGTTATTTCAGCATTTCAGAGTTGAGTGATGTGAGCCTGGAGGCAGGTCAGCTGGCTTGGTGGTGGCCTGGTTCCATATTCCATCATGTAACTTGTATACTCTTGGTAGAAAATTGTTTCTTGAAATGAGTTTCCATTTTTACTACCAGATAACTGTCTGCTTCAAAAGAACTAATTTGTATTTTCCAGTTTTGTAAAGACCAGATGGGGAAACTTGAGCTGACTGGACCATATTTCTGATTTAGATATTTTTAGGGGTTTCCTTGACATTTTGCTATGAACATATTTCACATTGGAGATGTTGACTCCCTGGGAACTACCTAGTATGAAGGCAACAATTGCAATCTTGCCGCAAGGCTAGGTCGGGTGACTATCATGGAGTAGGTTAATGAGTCCAGTCAACCACTGTGTGACACCCACACCTCACTGCCACTTGATTGTTCCCTTCTGAGGCTGCACCCCAAACTCCAGGGAAAAGATGCAGTTTGCAGAATCAGGAAGTGTTAAGGTTAACATTATTAGGTGATGACACTGCTGGCCTTCCAGATGTTGTGTTAATAGTGGATGGGATGCATACCAAAATTACCTGGTGGATGTTCCTAAGTTGCCTGGCTTTCCCAATGAGCCTAATGAGTTAGAGCACTGGTTCTCAGTCTTGACGGCAAATTGGCATCACCTGGAGTTTTAAAACTGTTAATGGCTGGATCTCAGCTCCAGGGATTCTGAATTGATGGATCTGGGATGCTTCCTGGCCACCAAGTTTTTTTCAGAACTACTTGAGTCATTATAACATGCAGCTAAGGTTAAGAACTGCTGATGTGGATTCTTTGTAGGGAAAAAAGTGGAAAATTTTGTTGTCCTCCTCTGGGCTTCCATGAAAAGTTGACCTAATAAGTGCCTGGCTTGCTTTTGATATTCTTTAGCAGCTGTTTCTGTATTGCATTTGTGGTATCTGGTTGCACTGTACCTGTACATACCTCAACACGGGGATATCGCAGAAGAGGGTAGACCAAGATGGTAAGGGTCATGCAGAGTATGTAGGGGTGGAGTGTAGGGTCAGGCTACTCAGGATGGCTGTTCTCTTGCTCTCTGTTCATCCCCTGCTGGACCAGCCCCTGCTTCACCTACACCCTGCTCACATGAAGTTGCTTGCCCTCTGCCCCAGCTCGTGATTATTCTAATCCTTAGGCCAGAATGGCTCCACCTGCTAGTTTATTAAAGGGAAACATCTGCCCTCATGATGGTCATTAACCTGAGGGGATGTGAGGTTCATGCCCCAGTCCTGGTTTCCGTGGTAACTGATGAGCCAACCTGACATCAATTCCCCCTCTAAATTGTAGCCTCCATCTCCCCCGAGTGGCGAAGATTGCCAGGTTCTGCTTGTCGACAGCCTTAACACTGTGGGGTGTCGCTCTAGGACCTTTTGCTTCCGACTTGGGTAGGGAATCTTACTATAAACCTTTGATGTCTCTGTTGCTGTTTCTGGAGTCCTCAGTCTCAAGGCTGGGCAACCACAAGGCTTGCAGGCCTGTGTGGTACAGCCCAGCAGCAAAGTACTGAGCTGGGTAATGGAGCTTCAAAGACAGGGCAGACTCTTTGCCATCAGACGTCTGACATGACACAGGGGAGGCAGCAGTGGGTTACAGGGTCATGATGAACATTTGCTGAGGGTGGAGGGAGGTCGGGGAAGGGGAAGCAGGAGGGTTGAGCAAGGGGTGTCTCATTCTTTTGGTCTTCAGTTAGTTGCTGAGAGAGAAGACAGGAGGCTAGATCTTGAATCACAAATGTAATTTGTAGCTTTACAGGTCCCTGTTTTGCTTTCACATATTCTGTTCATTCTTCTTTTGGTATATACAAAGAGTTGAGTACAATCTTTGTTGTCAGAAGGTCTGGGGTTTTAATCTCAGTTCTACCTCTCTAAGGTGAGAGACCTTTGGCGAAACACCTTTAGTCCTGCACAATGAGAATAATTACTGAGGCTAGGGACGAGGCTCAGAGGTACCCTGTTCACAAGTGCTTCTTAAGCTAGGGGTGTTAGATTTAAGAAAAAAAAATACATATATATATATAGGGCAATACTGATTCTGTGAGGGCATAGGGAAGGTGTTGTTATTAACCCCCAAATATTGATGAGGGAAACAAAACTCAGACGCTGAGTTGCCCTGGCTAAATAACTTAGAAAGGGAACTAAGACCTGAACACAGTTTTTTGTTTTAACTTTTTTTTATTGTGATATGGTTGATGTAAATATTATATGTTACAGGTGTACAACATAGTGATTTGCAATTTTTAAGAGCTACACATTTATAACTGTTAAAAGATAATGGTTATATTCCCTGTGCTGTACAATAAATCCTTGTAGCTTGCTTATCTTACATGTAATAGATTGTACCTCTTACTCCCCTACCCTTTTATTGCCCCTCCCTCCTCCCCTCTTCCCACTGGTAACCACTACTTGTTCTCTCTATCTGCAGGTCTGTTTCTGTTTCATTACATTCATTTTATTTTTTACATTCCACATATAGGTGATAACAGAGTATATGCCTCTCTCTAATTTATTTCACTCAGGATAATATACTCCAGGTCCATCCATGTTGTTGCAAATGGCAAAATTTCATTTTTTGTATGTGGCTGAGTAGTATTCTATTATACACATCATCTTTATCCATTCATCTGTGGATGGATAATTAGGTTGCTTCCGTATCTTGGCAATTGCAAACAATGCTGCTGTGAACATTGGGGTACGTGTATCTCTTCAAATTGGTGGGGTTTTTTTTGGATATGTACACAGGAGTGGAACTGCTGGGTCATATGTGGTTCTGTTTTTAGTTTTTTGTTTTCCACAGTGGATGCACCAATTTACGTTCCTGCCAACAGTGTACCAGGGTTCCTTTTTCTCAACATCCATGTAAACATTTGTTGTGTTCTTTTTGATAATAGCTATTCTAACAGGTGTGATGTGATACCTCATTGTGGCTTTAATTTGTATTTCTCTGATTAGCAATGTTCAGTACTTTTCATGTGCCTGTTGGCCATCTGTATGTCTTCTTTGGAAAAAATGTCTATTCAAGTCTTCTGCCCATTTTAAAAGTTAGGCTTTTTTTTTTTTTATGTTGAGCTGTATGAACTGTTTATACATGTTGCATATTAACCCCTGTTGACTTTAAAACATTATTCACAACCTAAAAGTTGAGAGTTATGTGTTATTCAGTGGGAATTTTTAGGACTTTAAGCCTGGGAGGCAGCATCTCAAGTAACCCTGAGAAAACTGCTTCATAGGAGGGGAGGGGGTGAACCAGGTTATATGGAAGTTTTGCAACAAAGGGCAGGTAGTCAGGAACATCAAGAGATTACTGCGAACGAACTTCGGATATCTGGTTTTCTTTAAGGAATTTAGTGCTTTTCTGTTTATGGGAAAATGCAAGAGTCTGGGCTCACTGAACTTATTCCTTTGATATGCACCTCAGCTATATGGGGGCAGTATCCTGTATTTTCACATCCTGAGTTTCCCAAGGGCTCACCATAGGGAATGGCTGCAGTCTGATAGCTGCTAGATGGCAGGTATTCTTTTCCTTCCTGAGTTCCCTCAGGGCTCACGTTAGAGGGCTGCGATTGTTGATGACCGTGACATCCTGTGTTTACTGATACGGCAGGAAATATTCCATTTCTCACCCCTTATTGGTCATATCATTAGCAAAGGTTTCTTGTCATTTTGTCAGTGGTCTCCTTTATTGTTCAAGAGTTTTTAAGTCGAATTAAGTTCTATTTATTTTGCTTTTATTTCCTTTGGTTTAGGAGACAAATCTAAAAACATATTGCTACAATTTATGTCAAAGACTGCTGTGCCTATGTTTTCATCTAAAGGTTTTATGGTTTCCAGTATTGTATTTAGGTCTTTAATCCATTTTGAGTTTACTTTTGCTTGTAGATAATGTTCTAATTTCATTCATTCACATGTAGCTGTCCAGTTTTCCCAACCCTCTTCACTTATGGAAGAGGCTGTTTTTTCCCCATTATATACTCTTGACTCCTTTGTCAGAGATTAATTGAACATAAGTGTGTGGGTTGATTTCTGGGCTTTCTATTCCATTGATCTCTGTGTCTGTTTTTGTGCCAGTACTATAGTCTTTTAATGACTGTAGATTTATAGTATAGTCTGAAGTGAGGAAGCATGATTCCTACAGCTCTCTTCTTCTTTCTCAAGGTTGTTTTGGCTCTTTGGGGTCTTTGTCTCCATACAAATTAAAAAATTTTTCTGTGAAAATTGTCATCGGTATTTTGATAGGGATTGCATTGAATCTGTAGATTGCCTTGGGTAGTATGGTCACTTGAACAATATTAAATCTGGCAATCCGAGAACACAGTATATCTTTCCATCTGTGTTGTCATCAATTTCTTTCCTCAGTGTCATATAGTTTTCCAAGTATGATATCTTTTACCTCCTTAGGTAGACTTATTTCTAGGTATCTTATTCTTTTTGATGCAATGGCAAATGAGATTGTTTCCTTAATTTCTCTTTATGATAGTTGTTGTTAGTGTTTAGAAATGCAACCAATTTCTGTGTATTAGCTTTGTATCCTGAAACTTTACCAAATGCACTGAGCTCTAGTAGTTTTCTGGTAAATTATTTTCTATATTCCTTGTTTCTTTCTTGTTCAGTTTTGGGATATAGTACAGTTCTAAGAATCTATCCATTTCTTAGAGGATATCCATTTTATTGGCATATAGTTGTTTGTGGTAGGCTCTTATGATCCTTTGTATTTCTATGGTATAAGGTGTAACTTTTCTGTTTCCATGTCTCTTTTTTTTTTTTTTTTAACATCTTTCCTGGAGTGTAATTGCTTTACAGTGGTGTGTTAGTTTCTGCTTTATAACAAAGTGAATCAGCTATACATATACATATATCCCCATATCTCCTCCCTCTTGCATCTCCCTCCCACCCTTCCTATCCCACCCCTCTAGGTGGTCACAAAGCACCAGGCTGATCTCCCTATGTTATGTGGCGGCTTCCTACTAGCTAGCTATTTTACATCTGGTAGTGTATATATGTCCATGCCACTCTCACTTCGTCCCAGCTTACCCGTTCCCCCTCCCTGTGTCCTCAAGTCCATTCTCTATGTCTGCGTCTCTATTCCTGTCCTGCCCCTAGGTTCTTCAGAACCTTTTTTTTTTTTTTA